>VXAL01015730.1:46849-84767 GCA_013399475.1 Chauna torquata
GTGTTTATTTTTAATATATCAGATGACTAATGATTGTATGTGTGAAATGTTATATGCACACTTTTAAACTTGATACAAGCTGATTATAAAGAACCACATGATCTCATCTCACTCGAAAGCTAAGTGATCTTGAACATGACATTATGATCACACATTTGGTCAAAATCTCCTGTCACCCCATTGAGCTAAATGGTAACAGAAGGAGCTTAGCACCTTCCATAAGAGTTGTGAGTATTTAACAGGATCAAGCCAAGAATGTGCAAGAGGTGAATCGGGAATGAGGTGTCGTCATGAACCAGGAAATACCCATGGCTGTCTTTCTCGTTCTATACACAGCTTTTCAGAATAAACTCATATAAATCAGGATGGCAGTATGAGGTAAAAATTGACCTAAGGTATGATTATATAGTTACATATTACTGTCAGTTATAACTGCACATGTTTGCCTATGGGGAGAGGTTAGCCAGTAATGCCCTGGTTTAATGATAACTCTCACACTCACTTTGGAATATTCAAATGTTCTGCAAGCACCAGTATAGACATTTAGAACAAATACAGCTTTTCTTCAAAGTTTAGTTAATATTCCATATAGGCTGCTTGCCATGATGACTAATGTACTGCAACCTTGCTGTTATGCATTAAACATCATGAAAATGTACATCTGCACTGGATTTTTTTCTTTCCTTTTGTTTCTAAAATGCTGAGTTCTGCTAAAAAAATTGGATGGAAATCAAATATAAGAAGCTCAGCCAACTTTAGTGAAATGATATCAGAGTTATATTATCCCTTAATGAAACAAGTATAGAGGGCTGATTGATTTATGGAGCAATTTTTTGCACCATTACCTAAGTTGATTGTGTACAAATAGTTTTCTAGATTCACAACCACCGTGTCCCTGCATTTCTTTTAGTATGTGCATTTCAAAAGCTGATTTCTTTGTATAAAAAACTGAAAGATCTGAAGGTTTCAGCTGAACAGTGCTGATGACATATGAAGCTGTATATTGAACTTTTATACATTTTAACACTTTTCTGTAAGGATGACAGACAAATAGATTCCTTTTGCCAGCTATGATTAATGCCTCTTTGGAACAGAGGGAAAGTTCACTATCTAGTCTAAGTACGTTGTTGTACAGTTGTGACATGGTATCCTTTCTTACCCTCAGAAGTGTAGTGTCTTCTTTTCAATAGACAGTGTGTTGTTCTACACATAGCTCATCTCCATCCACAAAGACTATAAACTGCAACTTCAAGAGGTTATTGTTTTAAATAGCATTTCACCTGACTCTTCCTGATTCCTTCTTCTCTGCTTTTAGGCCTAGATCTTGTGAAGAAATATTGACTGTCACAAGGAGTCACATAAATGCAGTGTTTTTTTTCCTCAGGGAGCACTGTGAAATTATAACTGTGTGACCTTCGCTTAGTTAAGTATCAGACATTCAAAGTCTCATGCAGTGCAGGTAAAACATGTGTCTGGCTCCTGATTCATATCCCTGAATCTGGGTTGATATCCTGACCACTTTCTGATCTACTTTCTCTGCAATTTTCAGAGAAGCCACCTCTGGCATGCTGGGTGAGAGTACAGGAAGAAAGTCACGGTCTTGCTCTTCACTTAGAAGACATCTGCTCAAGAGGGTCTGAGCAATGGTAAACTCCATGACTTGAGCTCCGCGCTGTTACATTATTCAGGTGACCAGCATGCATTTTACTGACATGTGACTTAAGCATTAAAACAAAAGAAGAAATCCTCATAGGTCAAAAACTGGGAATTTGGGCATTAGTTACCTCCATCTCCTAAAACAAAATCTTTGTATGCTCAAAGGCTTTAATTCTGTTCAGAACAGATCCTGTTCTCTTGGAACTATAATAACATAATGCAAAGAAGCTTTTTGAGGGGAAAAAAATCCTGTGTGCTTCTATGCATGACTGAATATAAAATGTCTGCTCTCAAGAAGTTATATTCAAGCCATTGCATTACGACACATCCTATGATTTTGGTCGAGGCATTCTAATGCAGGCAGATGTTTGAAATAATGGATTTTCATGTATTTTTCCATTTTCAGTATTCTAAGAAATCTGATTTGGAAAAGGAACACCCTGTACTGGCTGATTTCCTCTCTGTGGGGGTCTAAGTGTAAATGATACTGTACTCTGGTATAACTACAATCAGGCTGTTTTCAGCCTCAGATCTTATACATCTAAGTGAGAGAAGGAAATATTTAAATGAGGAGTATGAAGACTATGTTCACATAAATATTTAAATATAATAGGCCAAATTAATTTCTAGTATAATTACATGGATATTACATTGGTTACATCTATAATTCAAAAATTAATCTGATAAGTACTAGTCTTAGTTGAGCTAAAGCAGAAATTATCCAGTGCTAGAAAATGTCGAAGTAAACACGACATGATTTGCATATTAGAGAGCAGTGAAGTAGATGTTTCTGCTCTGAAACCTTAGACCAGTTTAGACATGGAAGAAAGAGGACGAAAAACATGGCAGGGCTGGGATATTGGGTGCAAGTGAGAGAGTAAAACAGCACATCTACCTATTCTGGCATGTCACCCTCACAATGTACTTCCCGTTCGCAAGTTCCTTTTGGCATAAGTGACTCTGTGGGGTAACCTGGTCTTCCTGCTTCCGGATGCTCAGGAATCATCTTCCCAGTCTTTGAAATTTATGAAGCCAACAGAGTGTAGCAGAAGTACAGCATTTGTGCTGTTTGCTGTTAAAAACTAGGAAGAAAGAAACAACTCTGACACAACCACCAGCAGCAGTTTGGTAAATGGTTCAAAGAAAGCAGTCTGAAGTCATCTCCTCTTCACAGAGAGAAGCTGGAACACTTGGGCGTTTTGTTCAACAAGGACAGAGATACCTGACTCTGTGTACCACAAAATCTAGTCGTCAGAAGCTCTTTCAACACTAGCTTAATGACCTATTTGGCAGCTTTCATAGAAAAGAAAATTCTGCTGATACATTTTTCCACCTTGTAAAAGCCAAAAAAAAAACCAAGGCAAGATCTGCAGAGGTGGAAGTCTCTCAGAGCACACACCTGGCAACAGAGACAACCATGACAACCACGAAGATTTCTTTAGAGAACTGTTTGGAAGAGTATCCAGCGAAAAGAGTTTGTAGTGAATGATTATCAGCAACCACAGCAATTGCCAGCTGAAAATGATCCAGCTATTCCCAAAGCATCTTCTCATTCCCTTGAGGGCAGGCCTCTCTATTCCCCCCAAAAGAGTCCCCAGTGCAGCTATTTTGCCAAACATTTGCTTCTGCTGGACCAGACTCCTTGCAGACCTAGTCAAAGGCACCAAGTCATGTTTCAATCTGGCTCTGGAGTCTCAGAGCAGTATTTGCTAGACCTTCACAATATCAACATCAAGGCTGATATTTTTAGGGGAGGCTTTGGGGTTGAAGTATTAATAGTGCAGTGTTATGAACATAGTGACTTCTCAGAAAGTATTTGCACACTTAAGAGAGACAAGAAAAGGTAGAGACCTAAGGCAGAATGGTATTTGTGATCAAGGAGCCACCGCAGTAGCTGGAAAACAGCAAAAGACTGAAAAGTAGCATGGAAACCTTGGTAAACCAGTATGGTTTTCAAGTGCTCACATATCACCTGGGCTAATTTCATTCTCTTCATAAAACAGGAATCCCTGGCTATGTAGTAACATGTTGCAGCTTTAAGGACAACAAGAGTGGAAACATAAAGGACTATAAATTGGGTCAGGCAGTTTTAGGAAATCTATGTAAAAAAATTACCATAATCAATCTTGGAAGAAATAAAGGTCTCACAATAGGATCTCTGCATTGGTAGTATCAGCTTCTAAATAACAATGTGGCTCCTGGGATTTAATGAACGGATGCACTGTGTATTGCCTTAGAAACCAAGCAGATGCAGAACTGACTGATCTTGATATAATAAGCATTAATAAATGTAAGGAAGAGATTGTCAGTAGGACTTCTGGAGAGATAAGATTAAAATATCTTCTGAAATGTATCAGCTCAAAGTTGTCATAACTGAGGGTGAGAAGACACTGTCAAAAGATCCAAGTGAAAAACGAAGTTACTTAGGCTTTCCAGTGGGTGTTGAAACAAGCATAAAATTTTAAAGGACAATAACAGTCTCAATGCCATACCTCAAATATCAGTAAAATAGGCTTATAGTGCCTAATAAGTGTTTACTGAAACACCAGTAAATGGCATGAAAATTGTAAGAATATAGATGTTTTAATTTTCCCTCACATGCATATAGATTTTAATTCTTGTTGGGTCTTCCACAATATTATTACATTGATGACTGTGGGAATAGGGCAGGTCAGTCATCATCAGACAGCAGATACTAAATGAAGGCTTGGTTATGTCAGGCATGAAATACATTATTGGCCTTCAATTGTTTGCAGGCTTGATTTTTCCAAAATTTCTCTTTCTGCTGAGGAATCAGCAATTACCTTTCAAGCCATTTGAGGTGAAATGGGGCCTCACATGGCATGAATCTTCCATGGTAGGTTAAAATGATTCACTGACGTTAGTGTCCACATTCTATTACTTGTTTCTCACAGTGCTTTCTAGGAGAAAAATTTTTATCTCCTCTGTCCTCACATTTTCCCTTGAATCTATCAAATATAATAATAGTGGAGGCAGTAAACTTTATCTGCTTTTATTTCAAATTTATATATTACTTCAAAGGCAGTCTTTAAGATACACAGTAACCTCTATTTTGACCAAATAAAAAACTGTTAAAAAGCCCCAAACCAAAATCTTACCTAATAACACTTTCTTGCAACAACACTTCTTTTCTTTGATATTGAATAATAATTAATGTAAACATTAGAACTAAGTCCAAAGTCAAAATCATCACCTCGTCACTACAGTTCAAGCTGTTGCACAGATCACTTTGAGATGTCATTTTTTGAGAAAGTACAATGTGGAATGAAATTCTTGATGTTCTCATGGCTGTATGATGCTGTGATTCCTCACAGGCTATTTTTACCAGTTTCTCACCTTTCAGTTGTCCTTAGTTTTTCTTCAAAGAGCCTCTGCTGTTCAGCTCAGATGTTATATCTACCTTTCATCAATAATCATCGCTTATCAGCTTTTGCGCAACTCTTTCAGATTGCCAGACTCTTCACTCCTAGAGTATGAGTTCTTCAGGCCATGTCAATAGTCCTTACTCAATAGTGTTACAGAGCTATGTATGAAATCAGTTTTAATGTTGTTCTGCCATTCTTCTTCTTCAGTTTACCTTTCCTAACCAATTTACCAGGCTGCAGCTGACTGGGGCTACTAAAAATTCGTTAATTAATATAACCCCTTTATTTTCAGGTCAGTTACATTTCGACCTGTTTTGGAGATTCAAGCCTCTGACTTTACTTATTGAATGTTTTAAAATGTGCATGGCTCTGAAGCCTCTCCCTGTGAATGCTACAGCCCAGGCAGAGGAACATGCAAGGTCTCAGGTCAGCACTGTTAGTTCCTAAGAGACTTTCACAGCCCTCATGACTTTTAAGCTGGACTGTTATTAGACTGTCTGTTTGTGTAGATATTGCTTCAAATGTTCCTTGTCAGCGCAATGATATCCCTTTCAAGTCGACCCTTAATCTATTAAATGGCCCTCAAACTTCTCATTTCCTCTAAAAGAGTCCTTTGTATACTTAATGACTGGACTTTTTTTTTTTTTTTCCTATTTTCTGATCCATATAAGAAAGATGAAAATTGTTTCCTTTGTTTGGACACCATTACAATGATCATATACTATTCTGGGATGTCTGTTCTGATACTCGGTGGTAAAAAAATGGTTTGAATTTTTTAGCACAATGACAACTGTTGAAAAAACACTGAAAGTGATTAATCAATCATTAGACTTACTTGGCTACATTTACTTATCTTAATCATTTTCCCACTGTATTGCAAATTCAGGTGACGTATGTATGTAAATACCATTTTTTTTTTTTTTTCCTCCTACCAGCATTTGTGTCAACTCAGAAGGGATCAGGAAAATGTTCCTTGCTACATGGCAGATAACTCCATTCCCTAATAATCTGTTCTTTGTAGCTGTTCTTTCACTGCTCTGTTGTTCTATTTATTCCATGGCTATTGCATTACATTTTTCCTATGTCTAATAATCCTGTGGGACAGACCCTGTTCACACTCCTCTTACATACAGCCTGCACATTAAAGATGCAAGAAGCAATTTCCACAAATGGGTAATGTTCAATATTGTGGTAGCTGGGAATTTAAAAGTATCTGAGGCTTTGTTTGTTCACTTCAATTCACTTAATTAAACTAAAAAGAAAGAAAGAGTAAAGAAAAACAAACTACATGATGCAGCAGGGGGTGAAGATATGAAGTAAAGCAAAACAAAACAAAGCAAAACCCTGCTCAGAAGTGGCAATGTGGTTCCCAGAAACAATGACTACATTAAACACTTCTCTCTGCTCTGGCAGAGAGACTATGGGACTATATTTAGTCCCATATAGCTGGAGGTACTCAAGTGACTTCCTACAGATATTAATAACGATGACTGATAGTAATGGTTGCACAGAGAGGCTTTTTAAGATTAAATGTAAAATTTGAACCCACATATTCGCCTTTCAGGTATACGACAAGTCATATCTCTGCATAAACACTTGATTTGATGGCATATAGGTGTTTGCTTACAATTATATATTCTAAGGATACAAACACATTTGCACATGCTTGGCTTAAAATATTTTCAGCTTTAGTGACCTGGTTTAGGCCACACAATGAATCAGTGACAGTAAACACCTGGTATTTAATGGTGATGTTACAGTCAAAACTCCCACTGTCTTCAGCAGATGTGATGGGGCTGCTCTTCCCAAGCTTCAGATAAGGCAGACAACTCCGTGGAACTACTCCTGTGGATCTAGGAACATTTTATGCTACTAATTCCAAAGGGAACAGAAAATCCATAATATATGTCTTGTTACTGAGTCTAGAACTGCAGCAGAGTTCTTGTCAGACAGAATATAGAGAAAATATCAGGTCTTCTTTTATACAGATTTTGCTCAGCAGTTTGTGGGAGAACTTTGCTTGGACCACATCCTGTGCTGCATTTGTAAGGGTTCTATGGTTCAAAATGCCTCTGGCTTTAATGTTCTGCCTCTGCAAACACAATGGGAGATTTTACATTGGATACAGTTGTAGATTCTAGATTGATGTAAAGTTCCAAATTATACTTCATAACCTCCTCTACAAAGGTTACAGATGAGTAAAAGAGACTATTCCCAAATGACCATGTTATGCAAACAAAAGAACTGAAATAATGTTTTTGTGGTTTGATGTGTATTGTTAACAGATAAGAAAGAAAAAGGAGGATGTTTTCTACATCCTGGATTGCCCTGGAGTCCTGACAGTGTAATTTGGGGGCTAGTCCATTGGCTACATGAAGGTCTGCTCAGAAGATTCTCCTGTCTACACACGTATTTTTTGTTAGTTTAGGTGCCATTATAAAAAGTTTTCTAAGGGAAGCTCCCAACTCCAATGGCATCCATTTATTCCTAGAGTATTCTATTATAATGAGCACCTTAACATGAGGCAGGTGTCTTGATTCCCAACAGCTGCCTAAGGGAACTGGATGTTCTCTGTAATAGAGTTGGAAAGGGAAACCAGATTGATTTTGTTGCACCTGTACTGAAAAGATAAAAAACTGTGTGAGTAACTTGGGTGTGTGTGCTGATTCCTGACGCCTAAATATTAATTAAAGATTTACTGGAAATGAAAAATTTGACTCTGCAATATTTTCTACTCTCCACAAATGCAGCTTTCATTTCCTGAATTATCTTCCTGGCTTGCAGGCAAGATAGAGATTTTTCCTTTGCTGCTAACAGCAGGCATCTGAAAATATCATGACATCCCACTGATTTATAATATCAGAGTGAGTCACATAGGTTACAGGGCATCTCTTGGACCGTGTCAGTGAAAGGGACAGGTTCATGACTTCCACTTTGAAAACTTTCTCCACCCCTTATTGTGTGAGAAAATGAAGCCCTGGCTCAGGAACTGCCTCAGACAGCTGTAACTGAAGTACTCAGCTCTTTCATAGAAATTGCCAGGTTTCCAAAACAGCAGTGGCTCTCTAGAAGCCTGTCTGAGGAAATGTCTTACTGGCAAAGCAAGGTGGATGGGCATCAAGGCCCAGCGCAGGCTCTGTGAAGGCTGCCAGTGACAGCAAGAGGCTCAGGGACCCCTACCTTCAGAAGACTTGGAAAGGCACAAATAGATGACCATCCATCTGATATGGAGGTAATGTAAACAAAGACCTTCTCTCCATCCTACTAAAGTAGTATAGCTTTCTGAGAGGAACAAGGACTGAAAAACCCAGCAGAGTCACAGCCAAATAGCTCTCCTTAGCTGTAAGCTTTGCCATTCCTCATCTTTTGATACTGGCTCTGCTGTAGAGAGCTCTTGGTGCCCCATGGGCCAGTAAATGTAGCCTGCGCTGCTTACAGCCCCCAGGTGTTTTCCTGCCTTTGCAGGGTGTTGCCATCAGGCTGAGCTTGTGACTGTCGTTTGTATGAACTGGAACCTGGGATCAGGTGTCTGCTTTCCTGTGGAGAACAACGTCAGCACAGGAGAATAGAAATACAGGCACAGGCTGAAAACAGGTAGGTAGTTAGCAGTCCTTGAAGTAATGCAACCTTGAGAGCTGGGTAAAACTGATATAAGCAGAGCAATGAGAAAACAGAAGAAGCAGATAAATGAGAAAACAGTTGGGCTATGGATAAGGCACCTGATGTGAGTAGAGATCAAAGGCTAAGAACCTACCTAGAGACTCAACTGCCCAGCGAAACCTAAAATCATTCTATCATCAGATGGTTTTGATACAAGTCCTGAGTTAAAGCTGGAAGCATATGATCCACTTCAAGAACGATGACTACTTGAGTACATCTTGTCCAGCTTGGCCAGATGCTCATCCAGAAGAGTATATTGTGTTTTGACTGTGTGTGTGTAGCTTAATGAATGCTTTCCAAGGACTACCTATAACTGTATGTTATGCATACGGGTGTGTCTCTGTGTGTGTTTTCCCCAGGAATTTTTTTCCCTCTACATTTATTAGCACTTCTGAATAAAATCTTACTGCAAATCGTATTTGTCTAGCTGCTACTCTGGGTAAAACTAAGGTGCTATGGGACAGCTATAGTTTTTCCTACACTCATCTCTCTGGGAGTGTAGCATGTGGTCTATATTCAGCACTTTTCATATAAAAAAAACAGCATGTGGTGTGTCCATTATGGAATTAAAAACTACCTTTAAACATCCATTGTATAATTAGCTGAAATCTGGGCAAAGATGTTGCCAGATATAATTTGAAAGCTGAAAATCACTCCTGGCAGCAGTTGTCACTTTGAGAACTAGAGGAATTTTGCCACATAATGAAAAGCATATCTCAAGTTTAGACCAGTCTCATTTTCCACGTTTTCACTGACATGATCATATCGTGTTGATCCTACCAGAAGTTTTGTACAAAACTCACATCAGTATTAAATGTGCAGGCTTTAAGAAGTAATTCATCTCCCTTTATTGTACGCATTGTAAGCCTGGGTATAAGCTACATTATGCTAGTATGCCACATTTCCTCTTTAGAAATGGGAGAGAGCTGACTCTCAGAGGCAGCTCAGCCCATCCTGTGGTACTGGTCTACAACGAGGGAGAAAGATGGCAGCCTGGCGGTGCCAGAGCTGATTCTAACTCAGGCTAACTTTGAGTAAGCTGATGTCAGACGAGCTGTATCCTACCTACACCCTAAAGTATCAGTTATTTAAAGTGTTTAATGTGAACTTTTTTTTAATGTTCATTCATCACTTTTCTGGCATGGCCTCTGGTTTTCTAGAGGATTAATTTAAATACAGTTCTTTACTAACAAAGATGTTTTTTGCATTATTCAATCATATTTAGCAAGGGTGATTTCTGAATACTATCCAACACAGGCACAGCAATATGTGCCAATGAAGTCATTTTTATCTGCTTTTGCAGTTAATCTGAATTTTTTTTTTTTTTTAGTGCAGCTCTGTTAGTGATATGATATTATGTGTTTTGGCATAATCCTCTAATTGAAATAAAGTTTGGAGTCTCTTATGCTTTCTTTTTCCAAATTGTTGTATATTTTTGTAGCAGCATTTTGAAAGATGGATATTAAATATATCATAGATAAATATTGCTATTTTACATGTAGGAAAGGTAAATTAAAGTCTCAAGCACTAGTTCAAATCCTACAGTATTAGCCTGAATTTTAATATGTTTCTGAGATACGGAAACACAAACATAAACCAGTAAATTACTAGTTTTCTTTCATATGCTAGGAGAAAAATAGGTTCATCGTGAAAAATTGACAGACAAATTTATGGGTATTGGAAATGTTAGTATTATAATAAATACACTTTAGAATATATTATGCCTCTGTAACAATTCCGGTAATACCATTAGAAGAGTTTATGCTATGAGTACTACAATGCAATCATATTATCAGCAAGAGGAAGTGAAGAGACTGCTGATGAACTGTCTCCATTTTAAGCCTCTGCTTTCAGGTTGTGTATTTCTGAGCTGATATTTAACTCATTGGCCTCTATGGATTACACAAACTGTTCAGCTAGTCTGGAATATGCGGTGGACTAATACAAGTATAATGAAAAAGAATCATTTTCCAGGGATGAAGGATTTCAGTTCTGCACTGAAATGTCTGGGGGAAGAAATCTGGCAGATGGATACAACCACTGGCCTGGAGGCTATGGTTTCCTATTCTATGTACAATATTTTTTTTCGTAGTGCATAGAATAGTGTCCATGTATAGCAGAAAGATGACTGTCCTCAGGGACAGGCAGCAGGGTGTTTTTCCCTTGCATCCTTAGAGCCCCCTCTAGACCTTCTAAATGAGCAACAAAATACTTTTCACCCCCGATTCTTGGTTCCAAAAAGCCAGGCTGTCCAACTTTGTCAATGTGTGCTGGTTGTGCCTGGTGAGACTGACAAAGGAGCTGCTGCATGTGCACCAGTGGAGCACCACAGCTCATCTCCATGAAGATTACAGCCTCAGCAATGACTAGTGGATTAGGGCTGCCAGTCTCAGCTAGGGGAGCTCTGATCATGCAGGGAATTTGGGATGAAACGAAAAGAGGGGAGAGGACCTGCAGTGATATTGTGTCCCATATATGAACACTTATTGTGGAGGGTCCAGTTGTGGAATCAAGTGCCAAACTGGAATCCTAAGATGAGAATTGGTCATACTGGATCTTGGGAGAAACTGAAGACATAGCACAGGCACACAAAGAACTGGTCAATGGTTTATGACTCCTGGGCCATGTGAAAAGATAAGCAAACACACCATTATTTGGATCAGGTTTTGACAGCTCTGGTGCAAGAAGAGAGACAGGAATTAGCATCATACCCCTAAGGTACATGCTAAATACTCATTATTTAAATGCTCTGTTTTAAGAAGCCACATGGCCATCAGTACACAATTACATCTGTAAACTTGGAACCAAGTTAAGACAACGTCTGGTTTCTTTTAGAAGCATTGACAGCTGGGAGTCATTCTAAGCCCTGCCTGTTGCTGGATGCCCTTGGAATTAGATACTAAAATATTAAGCTGTAATAGCCTTGCTGGATATCTGGAATCCTGCAGATTGTATCTCTCGTTTTCTGAAACAGCCATTTTCACTCACCTAGGTTCAAACTGAGGACAGCAAAGCTTTACAGCAGCAACAGCAAATGTAATGTACCTTGATCTCCAGTTCCAAGTGCTGCCACACTGCTAATAGTTACAACATCAGTGGAAAATAATTGTCAGAAGTCAGTGCAGGGAAAAGTCAATGGTATCCATTTAAAGTGAAACATTTCTTTGTAGTCTTTAAAAAGAACTGCAGTCAGGTTATAGCTGATTTCTCAATGAAGAGTTTAAGAGCTGCAATTCATAAACTCATAAAATAAATTCTTACTTTATAGAAAAAAAAAAAATCTGTCCAGATGGGGAACCTTTTATAAACTGCCTTTTGGTTCATATACAGTTTGTTGCCTGGCTCAGCTGCTAAATCTATCAAATCCATCACAGTTAATACAATAAAAAATATGTGGCTATTAAAAAAGTTTTTATTTCTGCAGTGTATTGATTTAATTCTTTGTCTGACTTTGGGCACATCCTGTGTTGCTCTTTTTGTTCACTGCTATACATTTAGATTGGTATTTTATCAGTGCAAAGTGAGGTGTAAATTCCTACCAAGCTGTAGAGGAGAGTAGAAAAGAGGCTACTTTATTTGTCTGTTGTAACACAAAGATCACTGTAGATCCTACCTCAGGAAGTACAGCTATAGCTTCCAGTGACAATACTGTTTGCTATTTTGTACAAACTACAACAAAATTATGTCCAGTAAGCCAGTTAACATTGGGAATACACTAAAAATTGTGTCAAAAAGACTTACAGTCAATTGCTTTTCATCAGCAAAGCCTGAACATATCAGTCCCTATTTTCTTAAACTTCGAGTAGAACAGCTACAGAGGAGACAGAGGGGTTCCTCCTCAGCAGCTCTCCTTTTCTGTTTCATGATATCAATTTTAATGAGTGGGTTAAAACAGTAAGCCAAAAACTCAAGGCACAAAGATAGTTAGAAAAGTGTTGTGTGACATATCTCTGTGGAGCTACCCATTCCCTGTCTTTATTCTCCATCCAGTGGGACTTAGGTGCCCTCACTCATCACAAGACCTCATAAGGACCTACCCACATGGTTAAGTACCTAATCACTTTTGAAAGTCTAACCATATATACTTATTTTACTTATAGTATAATCTAGTTCGAGGAGACCCTTGGGGATTTAAGCACAGACCAAGGAGGAACTAGCTTCTGAACCAGAACTCTTACTTCACTTTCCTTATTTTCAAGAACACATTATGTGTTACTTGTAGATAGGCGATACCTATCTCCTCTTCCTGTTAACTAATGCTGGCTTAGCGGAGGTCAGGAAATACTCCTATTTTAAACCTGAAGTTAAAAGAAATCCTCAAAGTTTGTAGCAAAAGCTAAGGCATGAATTTACATATCCAGAAGTCATTGAGATAACCTCTTACACATAAATTTAAATTCTGTGGTCTTTTTCTTGTCACTGTAAGAATTAACTCTGAACTACCTAGGATTAGAAAAAAAAAATCCCTACAATAAATAGAAAATGACATTATCAATAAAAATGGATAACATGAACAATACTTTGTCCTCAGTAGAGTGACAATTTGGAAATGCACAATTTCTTTGTTGCTGCTTACACACAAAACTTGGAAGAGACAAATAACTTCCTTCCTAATGGACTATTACAGGCACCCTTTGCAGGCCATTAGTGTGGAATTAATGAAAGCATGTCTGTGTGGCAATTAATTTCCTGTACTTCTCTAACAACAAAGAAAGGAAAGGAAGAGCTGCCCTCCTCCCACAGCTGATAGCTGTGTTCCTGTGCCTAAAGCACAGTCTTGGAGAATCAGACTATTTGGGTTATATTCCCACATCTTCATGACCTTGGAAAAATCATTTGATCTCTCTGTGCCTTAAATTCCCTTTTCACAAAAGGGAATTAATTACACTTCTCTACTTCCAGAGAAGTGTCATTAGGCCTAATTAGTTAATGTCTGTAAAGTGCTTTGAGAGAAATCTTTTGACAGATGATATTCTAAGTGCAAAACATCACAGTAAAAATTTGTAGCAGTCTGGTTTAGTGTTATTTATTTAACACAAACAATGCTCTTGGCAGTCTAGAAACACCAGTTTGATGCATTAAGTTATTCACAGACAAAGATAAGTTAAAATTACATTTGTTTGGGCTCTGAGTCAGTTAGATATTCAATAGCATGCCTTAATGTAAACTCTAGGCACCAAAAATGCATTATAGTGCATTTAGTACCCTTGAACTGAAATCTTACTCATCATTAGTTTCCCTCACCGGAAGTAGTTTATTGCAGACTTCTTAAAAGTAATGTTTTTAATTGGTGGGGTAATCAGGAAAAGTTGTACAGAACAGGGAAGAGTGATTAGGGAAAGACCAGTGTTGGAAACTTCAGGATGTGTGCTTAAAAGATAAGATCAGATTTATGCATAAGAAAGATCACTTAGGCAGCATTTTGAGAAGATCAGGGGAGAGATATTTCAGGACTAGAACAATCAAGGCAGAGGCAGATGTAAGCTTGAACTGATTATTTAGATCATTACCTGCATAAGAGAGTGCATACTTTAAAGTTTCACAGAAAGAACTGATAAGACTGATGCATCTTGGAAATGATAGAGAAGAAGAAAGAAAAAAGAAAGATGAGCACTCAGCTTGAAGATCTGAGTGGCAAGAGATGATGCTTATGAAAAGAAATGGAAAAATTAAAGGACAACAAACTTGCAGATAAATGATACAGCAACACAGACATTCATCAAAAGTTTAGTTCAGGAAAACAAAAGCACTTCTGCAAGTTTATTAAAACCACCTATGAGAAGATGGAAGTTGTGCCTACTGTTGCAACCTGGAAACATAGACAAGGAATAAGAGACAGAAAATGCAAATACCAAAACTGATTTTCCAACAGTTTAATAAACTTCAACTCATACTTATTTTATTAAATAAAACAATATTATTTTAAAATTAATAAAGTATGCATGAGGTGATTTGCTTTAACAAAATATTGTAGAATGAATCTACATAAGAAAGTGTCCACACATGCTGGAAGTCCATGCTGCACTTACCTACTCACATCATAGATATTTTGCTGGGTAGAAAGGTTAGTGCGTCTCTGCAGATTGTTTCATGGGCTCATGGCCTAGAATAACTTTGAGTCTTCTAAATATACTACTTTAAAAATATTTTTCAAGAACAGTTCAATGAATTAAAATGTCATCAGCAAAATGTAGCAAAAAGACAGTTACATTTCCCTGTTGCAACCTGTTTACTTCACCTATTTATTACCTATTACTTTTTATTTATAAACCTATTTATTTAATTAAATGAATCAATTTCAGCACATATCAGCAGTTACCTTTAATATCTATATTAAGTTTTTGACCAATGGCATGTCGATGCTCCCAGAAGACATCTTTAAGGGCTGCTGAAAAATCAAGGAAGTGCAAGGCTGAGACCTTAAAGAAGGTGTTCGGTACTATAGGGCAACTTCAGAAGTTATTGTTCTGTATATCTCATGTGGAGCTTGAGGGAAAGAACTTGAGAGGCCAAGTGATCTATGCTCTATTAGATCTGTGCTCTGAGCATATGTCTTTTGTCCCTATAGAGTGACTGAGCCCATGGAATTAATAGTGGAATTAACAATATAACTTGAGCCAAACTATGGCTACTCTGCCTCTCCTTTATTCAAGTAATCTTCCTGTGCAAGCTGATAGTTCATGGAACGTACTTGTAATGTATCTCCCATAATGTCTTTTGAACTTGATTTGGAAGCAGAAGAGGATTAGTTTCTGCTTTGGGCCTAAATCCAAGTTTAGATATCAAACTGTCGGTGCTTTTGTTATTAAGAGTTAAAGAGTACTGTAGAACCTAGATTTTGCTTCAAATCTGTCATGAATGATACATATTCACAAAAAAAAAAAAAGAAAAAAGAAAAAAGAAAAAAGTAACAGTAACATTCAGTTTCCATTAAGAAGCAGAACCTCCATTCTTCAAAGCTGATGGGATTTTTGTCATTGACTTCAGTGGAAACCTGGAGAGCTATTACAGATAGCACTGACTTCTATAGGAATAAAAAGAGTACACTAGAAAAACTCCAGATTTTACTGATTACATTAGCTGTGCTCATGAAAACAAGACCTAGTTGAAAGTACCAGTCTTAATATGGTTTAAAACTTCCAAAATAGTCATAGGAGACAAATTAACAAGAAAAAAAAAAAAAAAAAAACAGCAACAAAACAAACCAAATACCCCAAACACCTTTTTAGACACAACTCAGAGTTCATTCAGATATAAGCAAAATCATGTTTTCATCTGGTACATTCATTGAACTTCACCCACACAGACTATTTGGTCCCACTCAGGGACCAAAGTTGTCCAAAATATTAATGGTGCTTCATTCTCAGAAAATTAGGTCTGGAAGGGCCCCTGCTGACCACTGTCTGTTTTGTAAAGAGAAATAAAGTGAGGCTAATAAGGTAAAGCAGAGGCATTCATGGGCTGCTAATGCCATGCAGCTGCCCCAAACTCAATTTTGTCATTAATTACTCACTTTAAGTACTATTAGCCCCATACAGTTGTCTAAAAGCTCCTGGCAGATGCACCTTGTCCAGTACACATACTGGACAAGACTGGACTGGCAGATGCATCTTGTCCTTGCCCACATACCCAGTTTTGGTTGCATACCTCCTTTGGGGTTATAAATTATTTTTTCTTTTCTATGCTGGCATTTTAATAGTCACTGAATCTAATTATCAGTTATGATTGGTGCTAAGGTAACACCAGCTCTGAAATGTAGCTTGAAATACTGATGTTTGCCCTGTCATTGTACATTACTTGCATATTAATACACAGCTCATCAGCTGTTGACTATGTAGCTGGTCTGATTTACAGGGCTGGGGGATCCAGTCCCACTCTTCAAAATGATTTATTTAATAATTGTTGCCTGCTTGTTATTTGATGGCTAGGGAAGTACCGAACAGTCTTCAGGGTCTTTAGCACATTTTGAGGTTGTACAAAGAGAACTGAAAGTCCTAGAAGCCATGGTGAATAATATAAAATAGTCACATACACTGTAGCATCCTAGGTTCCAATAAATTTTTAGGCAGCTGCTGGTGCATTTTTATTGACTTCTCCCTAATCAGAGTCATAGAACAACGGCACTTCACTCTTACATCTCTTGAATGGGGACAATATATTACACTATTCAGCACTAACTCTGACACCCCCTTTTGAATCTCGCTAGATCCCTGAGTAAGAAATACTGCTTACTAAACTCCCCATTACATTTTTGGATAGTTTCCTCTAAAGAGAGAGAATAATTTACCATTTTTACTGCAACTTGCACTGGTAAAGCTTTGCACTGGTAATTTAATTCTATATTCATTTAGTTTGAATTACACAGGGAACATCTGCAACGATTCCTAACAATAACTACATTTCAAGACAATTACACAGTAATAACTAGAGCTGCAGGATGATGTCAAAGCCAGAAAAGGAAAAAAGAGGCACACACAGACTTTGCACAAGAAATTAAATTTTGTTCTTAATTGGGAAAATGCAAGTTTATCAGAGAAGAGTCTTTGTAACACCACATGCATATATTTAATATATGTGTTTCTGTATGTACTGCAATATCTTCTATTGACATCAGTTATCTGCTAATTAGTGAGTCTCCACGTCACTAATGCAATGAATCTGTTTTATTTTGGGGTACACAAATTTCCTTTCCTTTGTAGCCAACTCTTATTAATAAGATGAAGACGATGAAATAAAAAGATTTTGTAGGATTTATCTTGTCAATCTTATTGAATTAAGGACTGTGGGAGGCAGGGACTCCATTCCCCAAATTTTCCACTACATCTTTCATATGTAGATCTAAGGCATTTTTAGTGCATGCACCGTTACTTCTCCGCAGTGTGCTATATAACTAATTCACCTGTTTACAAGATCATGTATCTTTGTCTGGAAAATCTAGATGTCTGAGTGGACATGTATAGCGAGTCAAACAGATCTGGGAGTAGCAGATGTGTTGTATGTTCATTGCACAAATAGTTAGCATACATGGATCAAGTCTGGTGAATTTGGGTATACCAGATTTGTCATGTCCATCCAGCAAACTGAACACAAATTGGCTCCACAGTACACTCAGATGGATCCTATTCTTATCAGGCCTTCTGACATCCCAGTTTACCTAATATATGACCAATCTTTCTTTCTTTTTTTTTTTTTTTCCTCCCAAATAAACTTTATGCCGCTATATAATCATCCAGAACACAGTAGACATCAACATTCATATTTTGCTTTACCATTTTCTTTTGCTTTAAGAAGAGAACATCTCCTGTCACATATTTTAATTTTGTTGCTGTAATTTCTTTCTTAATCTGATCAGTGAAGACAAAATCTTATTTTCTTCCAAATCTTAAAAAAAAAAATTATACTCATGGTACCATCAATATAAACCACAAAAGATTTGATCTTTCTATGTTGTAGATCTTTCCTTCTTTTCTAGTGACTGTTATATTGGCTATCCTTTCAAAATTGTCATGTCCTCTAAGGAGCAGTAATACTGTGCTAAATGGTTGATCTTCTAGTGTCGAACTAACTCTTTCAACTCCCTGTTCTTGCCCCACCTCTATCTATTACATAAAATCCGCGCCCTCCAGCTCTCTTCCTCTTCCATTGGCAAGTTCCGTCTCCATCACTCAAAATGTATGTAGCTCATGTGGAATTGCTTCTGCTGTCTGGCAGGAAACAGAAATGTGTTTCCCTGCAATTTTTCTCCATATCATCCCCTGTAAGTGAAGTGAAGAGAAAGCCCTGAAAAATACAGAGTAAGCACTGCTTTTGGTGTCACAATCAAGACTCTTTGTGGGTACAGTACCTTGAGTTAAAAGTCACTCAGAACTGAAATCTAGGGATTGACACTGGCTTACAGCCAAGACAAAATCAGCACCATCAGTCATCCTGCAGTCTTCCTCCTAAGGGCAGAGAGTCACTCAGAGGGGAAGTTTGTCACCTACAAAAGACCTTCTCTTGGCTCGGGCAGTTCCAGAAAATGCTCTGAACGTTTTGCTTCTTAACACTTGAGAGGGGTAAAGCTGTATTTTGCTCCTTTGGAACCTTGATATTGTGGGCCTCCCTAATCCAAACCAATTGCTCAGCCCCTTGATCTTTTCCTTCTGCTCTTCTTACTGCAATGTGGCTGTGAGAACATTTGTTGTGTGTAAGCCTTACCTGGACATCGTTTCTCTTGCTATCTCTTTTGTCAAGTTACATTTTTTCTGTGAAAAAAACACTCAGATTTTTATGTGAAGGTATGTACTTGCAGAAGATGATACTGAAGCAGTGAATATACTGATTTTTACTCATCTGGATGACAACTAGTAAACGAAAGTGCCAAGAGTTAGTAAGGTTTCACTGCATTAACCTCTGAAATGTGTCAATTTCAGAAACACATTTTTTGCAACCTTATAAAAATGAGAAAGAAATATTTTTCATTGTTTAGCTGAGTACAAATATGCAGGAGGAAGCAAAACAAGGCTTCTGAATTAGAAGCAATAATACCTACTCTATTAGTGTGAAGTTCCACTATAAAAAGAGAGATCTGATAGCGTTTTCTAAGATCAATTTGATTCATTGTCGTAACAAGATGTACTTTATTGTAATTCATATTGTCACATTGTTCGTTAGTATTGCACTGCATCAGATGTTAGTGCTTAGCAGGAATATCATATAGCAAAGATCTGACTCACGACTTTGATAAATTCCCTAGGAAAATTAAATGAAACAAAGATGTGTATCAGATTCTTTTTATATTTATATGATGATCTGGAGTTAATCTGAGGAAGGGGGTAGAGTTATTGGCATTCATGAGATGCAGGGAAGTATGCAAAATCAGAACCTGTGCCTTCAACTTCTTTTTAAAAATTCTAAATGAAGCAAGTACATGATTGATTATTAAAAATATGAGTCAGGTTTATTATTATATCTTCTAAGCCTTTGTGATTAATCCAATCACTGTATCCTTTCTGGGAACACCTTTCTCAGACTCTTACAAGTGATACTGGTCAACAGAAATCTAAACTAAACACAGATCAATAAAAAGATTTCCTGTTGTAGGATTAATAAGGTAGTACAGACATCAACCCTGTTATAGCCATTTGTTTTACATCTTTTCTAATTCAGTCATGCCAGACCTGTGGGTAAGGGTAATGGGCTTGTAGCTTTATGGTGGAGAGGTCATTTTCCAGAACTGTGGTCTGAAAATGGTTGTCTTGGAGAACCTTAGTTTTAAATATCAAATGGTGATACATTTCAGGAACTGCCCTTGTGGCTGGAAGTTTTCAGCACTGCTTGCTCTCCAGTCTTTTGTCTTAGAAGTTACACACCCAAAATCTGATGCATGCAAAACAACTGTATCAGAAAATGTGAGGTTCAGTAAAGGAAAACTGTAAGTCCCAAAGAGCCTTCAGCTTCCTTGGAGTAACAGGATGTTAGGGCAGATTTTAGAAATGAAAGAACAAGAGTTGAAAAGAAGCTTTTCACCATTTGTCCTGAGCTCCAGACCCACCTGCTAGCATTGCTAGTTGGCAATGCTACCAGAAAATTAAGTGCCTGCCAGCATTTTATTATCAAAGTTTATAACCGAGATTTGCACATTCCATTCAGGCAGTAACTTCACATACATCTGAGGTCCAAATATCTTTTTTAAACCCCGAATTTATCCTACAAATATTTTAGTATAAATGGAAGAAAATAATGTTCTCACACCAGCTTTATGCAAATGCAGTGGCAGAGTTTATCTTATCTTCTGATGCTTTTGGCTTGCTTGTCCTACATATCCATGCATCTATTTAGAGCAACAAAGCATGTAATTAAAGAGTACTGTGGTTGGGCTTTTCCTTTTCTCTCTTTGTGGTTTTGCATAGATGGGGAATCTCTACTGGTGATCGAGCGTGGTCTGTGGAAGCAGGACTACTCATTACCTACATTTGGGAAATTCCTCAGATAGGAAGAACTCTGGAGTCATTATGGGATTTTGCCTCCTTCTGCCATTGAAATTCTCTCCAAAGGGATGCACGCTTCTAAGCAGGATGGGAAGTTTTTTCCAGCACACCTCTATGCCAGAACAACGGAAGGGTCTGTGGCAGGAAGAGGCCAGGATCTTCCTTAAGGATAGCCTAAGAATCTGTCAGTTCCTCCAAAATCTGTGAACTCTGCAGACCTGAAACCTGCAGTCATTTCTATGGGAAAATTTTGGGACAACTTTACAGAACAAACTTTGGAGAATTTCGGTGTACAATGGAAGTAGGCACATAGAGAACTTTTTAAAAAGCATAGGCTGAAGTTCCTATTGCATATGATTGCAAATATTACTGAGTCATTAAAGTTATATGGATTTGCCAGACCACAGTCATAGGTTGAAGTTATCTCAAACTCCAGGAAAAAAAAAAAGGAGGTGATTAGATTACTTTCAGTTTTGAAAGTGCTCAGGGCCTTAAATGTTTGTTTTACAAATGATGTTTTCTATTGTAGTCATTAGTGTGAGAATTACTTGCCAGCCTTGATACTCAGTTTTCAAACACAGCTAAAAAAATATTTAAACATTTTTAAAATAACAAACAAACCTCCTTGAAATAAGGAGGCATTAGCATAAGTAAACATAATGTTATTCTATCATGAAATATCCATGAGACTTTTCCTTCTTGGAGAGATGTTAATAACTGCACATGCTTGTTCAGATAGTTTCAGGTTTGAAAAAAAAGTGTGTCATTTCAATAGTCAATGGCCTCCTTTTTAACAATGTTTAAGACCCATGTGTAGGTCCATATAAAACTGTGGAAACAAAGATCTCAAAACTACGTGGAAAGTTAAATCCAAGCTGGAGCTGGATTTTACCAGTGGCCTGCTTATCTGCAGTGAGAAAATAAATAACACTGCACTGTCGAGAATCTTGGATCCAAATTTTGATCTGCCTCATAGACCTTTGAAGCCTAAAAATATTCCCTTTGATGAGAGTGGGTTTTGCACTAAGTATTTATAATAGAAATCTGTGGCTTGGAACCACAAAATATCTCTATTTGTGCCTTATCTTTGCCTCCATAAAAATGCAGGCTCTTCTGTGTTGCAGAATAACAGAAGTCCTGGGCAGTCTGGTAGAAACCAGACAAATTGAATTGCGAAGAAGAATCAGTTTGGTGCTATTGCTGAAACTTGCCTGACAGAGGAACACCTACTGAGCGCACATCACTGGATCAGAGCCTTAATATTTGCAATAGACATGAAAGGAACTTTTAGTCCAGTCTGAGTGGCTCTTCCTCACAAATGAAAACAAAGCTATTTAAATGATGAAACACTGATACAGATCTTAAGTTGAATTGCTGAGCAACTCTTGTTATTGTTGTCTTCATCCATAATAAAATAAATATGATTGGCTGAAAGCAGAAAAGGCCACCAGAACTTTAAGATTTCTGTTATGTTGCCTGTGAGAAGAAATTCAAAAACATATAGGAAGGTGAGGACCCTGCCCTACTGACTTGCACTGTTACCTGGACAAGTGAGTTCAGTTTGTACCTCTGAGGTGTTTCTTCTGTCATCCAACCTGTCACAGGGATGTAGGAGCTCTCAAGTTTGAGGTTCATCATACAGGCTAATGCCCTGAACGCTATGCGAATATTCACATTTTCTTGAAATGAATTTCTCTATTTTTTTTTCCAGAACTTTCTTTCCCCAGAATATTCTCAGCTGGACAAGTAACGTGAAAGCAAGAGTACACATCGAATTTCGATGGACAGAAGTTTTGGATTATCCATAAAACCAATATTTTCATTTTTCTAAAATGGAAGGGATGGATATTTCCAAGACATAGAATTTTGGGAGCAAGTATTTTCATTTGTGCTTGCAGTCTCCTCAGTACTTTTTCGTTGCCCTCCCATAAACGATTCCAGTCCAGTGACTTTACAGCAGCAGGAAGCAAACTCTTCTTTTGAGGGGGTGAGTTCGGAAGCGGCTGGTGGGCTGAAGCCTTGGGAGACTTTTCCTTTCTATGGCTGGTTCTCACAAAAAGGTAAATGACTTGCCTCTTGAAATGGCTATCTTCAAGAACAGGCTTACACATCTAATCCTAAAGTAAATTACACTTTCACTGCTCTACATGCCATATTACTTCCAAACAGAATATCTAATTTGAATATTTTCTGATGTATTTCTTACCATTTTTATGTCCTTGAGGCATGCTTGGTACCCTGTTTTGTGATGATTTTGCATGTATAAACCTCTTGCCTACATCTTACCCATAGAATCATAAAATGACTTCGGTTGGAAGGGACGTTAAAGATCATCTAGTTCCAACCCCTCTGCCATGGGCAGGGATGACACCCAGTAGATCAGGTTGCTCAGGGCCCCATCCGACCTGGCCTTGAACACCTCCAGGGATGGGGCATCCACAACTGCTCTGGGCAACCTGTTTCAGTGCCTCACCACCCTCTGAGTGAAGATTTTTTTCACTATTTATAGTGAAATATAAAAGTATTACATATATATATTATATATATATTATACATATTATATATATATATTTCCTAAAATCTTTTCCTTTTTCCAGAGTTTCTGCTATTTCTTTGCTTTCTTTTACTGCCTTCAGTGTTGACATTTACATCTACAAACTTCTTAACTGACTACTAATCTTGGCCGCGATAGCTTTTACTGGCCTTTAGTTGTCTGATGAATTTCCTAACTCCACTCAAAAAAAAAACCTATTCACCTTCCCAGCAACACGCCACATTTGTGGCCTGAAATGATGACTAAGTTGACCTTTCACAGGCCTCAGTTACCCCACCCCCAGGACTCCAAATGGTTTGGTTGCAAAGAGAGGAAGGGAAGACGTCACTCAAACTTCTCTGTCATCCTTTGAAGGCGAATGGTAGCAATTGAGTGAAAAAGCAAAGCCAATTAAAAAAATAGATTTGTTGCTGATAGTGGTGTTCCTAACCCAGGGTCTGTATAACACACAACCAGATGTAATTCTTCTGGGTCACCTCTTCAACCTCTAATCTAAATACTGCTTTTGTACACACCCTTTGGGCACGCAGAAGTGACCTTCCTAAAGACACATTTTCCACGATCTCAGATCTGTGCATGACACAGCCCTTTCTCTGAAACTTCATAGGTATCTGCCTGCACTTCACATAATTTCAGGGAATATTAGTCCCTTGATTGTGTCGGTATCTCACAGAAACAATTCACAGTATTTCTATGCCCTTGAAGTTCCATCCTGTCACTTCTAAGAAGTATTGCCTTGCACCTGAAATGTTCTGTTCCTGTTCAATGACTGCATGATACTTCCTGTTTAACAATGGACTGTAATGGAATACATAATTAAAATAGCATTGCTTAGTCACTAAACTCTCCAGAAGTCTTTATAACATTGCTTTAATTGCAAGAGCATGCTGCATGTCTATTATTTGGGAATATTACAGCTGTTAATCCAGTGAGATGAGGATGAATGAGTAAATGTCTCTCCTTTGCTAAATAGAAGTGAGCATTCTCCTTAACTCCTCCACAGGAGTTAAATCCAAGTTTATGTAGGTCTCCTGTGTTTCATTACAGGCAGCTTTTCTACCAGGCTCACAGCAGAACAAAGCAGAATGGAACCGAGTAAACAAATGGATTTTACCATGCCCTGCTGTTATTGCTATTTTAGATATTGCTCATGCAACTGCTCCAGGGGTGCAAGGCTCAATCCATTTCTAGGAAATAGTAATTGCTTACTGGAGTATTTTGCTCAGGATCTGCACGGCTGTTATTTACTCTCTAGTGACACAGAAGAACTAAGTCAACCCACATCTCTCTACAAAGTATTGAACTGTTCAATCTACTGCAGCACATTCCATTGTTACTTTTTCCCTTCCTGTTCCCCTTTTTTTAAATGGAACTATAGAAGATATTTATATGCCTAAGTCCAGTTCTGCCTCTTTCTAGTAGCACAGTATCACTATTATGTCTTTTTTTTTTTCCTAATTTGTTAGTATTGTGTCTTTAATTCACCAAATATACTTAGTGATGCATAATGCAATAAATGCATCTTTCTGTTACAAGTGAGACTGCAGGCAAAGAGCCCACGGTAAAGCTCTGAGCTGGCACCTCTACCTCAAAGAAGGCACAGAAAATCCAACAGCAGTAACTAATATTGCAATCTTTAAAGGAGTTAATGGAAATTTTTCTAAGGATTTGAAGCAACTCTTCCTGTTTGTAGAAATCAAGGATGTTGGGAAACTCAAGATACACACATGTGAAAATGTCAGCTCTGCACCAGGGCAGTATTTCATTTTGTTCCCACCAACAAGGCTCAAGAGAGGTTATAAACTTTCCAGTCACTGATAGTCAGTGTTTTAAAGTACTCAAGAATTTTGTAATCATTTTTGTGGCTGATGTCCAAGGCTGCTAAGTGTGTATATATGGGGAAAAAAGCTTAATACCCTTTTCAGAAGTGACTTGGTGCTTTAAATGACTCAAAATACTGGTGTTCATTTTAATGCACATCAAACGGCCTGACTTTCAAGAACCAGTAAGCACCTATTCTCTAAAAGATAGACTTTCACAGTGCAAACACTCAAAAATAAAGGACCCCAAGGTGTATTTTCAATGCTGACCATACTTAGAGTGCATACTTAGAGTGCTATAGCAGCTTCGCCCAACTTCATGCCTCCTATTTCAAGAGGAAGGCAGAAAGAGTCCCTGCTTGACATCTGTTCCCTGTGCCCTGGACACTCTTATCTCCCAGTGCTGGGAGCTGTGGGGAGGAGGGAACACTAGCTAGCTATGCCATCCTCGGGCTTTCCTGCCAGTGCTAGTGAAGTGAAGAGAAAGGTCAGCAAATCCTTCTGTGAGGCACATGTGACATGTTCCTCTGCTTAGTTCTCCGATCCACAGAGACTGAGTCTGTGTGTTTCTCAGTGGGTACCATAACCTGGAGTGCTCCTAGCTCCCCAGTGGCATGTGGATATACATCCACACTGGGCATGTCAGATTCATTGTCTCACTTTCTGCTGCTACCATTCTCATTCAAATGGATTTATTTCCCTGCACTGTATTACAGACGATCCTTATGTTCATAGGTACATCTCTGTATGTACTCTTGCAGATTTCTTTTTATCTTTAAAATATTGCTATCTTCTTGCTTGTATCTATACTTCTTTTTAATTAGAAACTCAATATAAAGAAAATTAATGAAGCTAATATGTTCTTGTCATCTGCATCCCACATCACAATGGTTTTAACTAAAATAAGAAATGTATTCTATTGTAGATGTATAAAATTTTCAGGCCACTGATTTTCACTAAAGACTTCTCTATTTGGTACAGTGTGTACTCATGACAGATCCATTACGCAGAGTTGTTTTTGTGTGCCCTTGTAAACTTTAACTGCTGCAGATGTTACCAAAGATACCAGCAATGATAAAGACAATCCTCCTGCCTCCTTTCAGAAGGTGTGAAATCCAATCAGAATAATCTTGCACTATTTTTTTTAAAGTTAGAAAGCTATTTAAGATTGCATCAGCTAATAAAAAGCTACCCATCTTCTTACTTATTTTAACAGAGATAGCTCAGTGAAGTTTCACAGATTTCTTGCATTCAAACTGACACCTCAGGAGTCCCTGTATTCTTTTGATCACTCCCTTGGTTTTCCTTATGACGGCAAGTCATTTTGTCACTGAATGTACTTCTGAATGTCAGTTCTCCTGCTGTCTTTGACCCTTGAATTGCTGCTGTGGTATATGCCCTCCCAGTTTCAACTACAAGGAAACATATCTCCAATATGTTCTGGGGATGGGAAGCATTAAAATGAGAAATCTGAGAGTATAAAGAATAAAAGTGAGGGTAGGAATGCCTACTTTTTCTTATACAGCAGAATAAATCACTGTATATCTCCTTGAAGAACAGTGCAGTTTGCAGAAAGGAGAATGGCATCCCTTTGAATATACTGTTAATAAAGGGATTCACAGAATATTCATCCCTGGATAGTCAGAAAAACTGAAGCTTATCTTGTTCTGAATCACTTAGGTACAGAGACTTTCCTTGAATGTTAGAGGCCTATGCAAATTTAAACTAGCATAGCTTTTGTATAGAGTCTTGATAGCCAACATTTTTGTAGTTCAGGCATGTTAGAACACAATGGCAGCATACCTTGTTTGCTGGAGGAATCTTATATTCCTGCATTTTGTAACACTCAGCATCATTCATAATCTGTGTGATTCATGCAGGAAATTGTTCAAGTATAGAGGAAAAACAAAAGAATTACAGAGCAGAGTTAAGATAGCATAAAAAAAAGGAAAAAAATAAAGCAAGCCACAGGGATGAAAAAAAAAAGATGTACATGAACTTTCTGTAAAAATTGGAGTGGATTCTAAAAAATTAAGAGAAGAAAATAGCCTAAGGAGGACTGTGGGACTTAAAAGAGTGACAAGAATAAGTTACTTACCAAAGAGGCGTATTAATTATGCCATTATTTGCCTTAGTATTTCCAAACAGGCAAAAAGAACTATTCATGGTCTGGGCAGAAGTGATGGGAAGAGGGTCTAGAAAGGAGCAACTGGTGTTCATGCAAAACATCTGACAAGCAGAGGCAGGTTGTTCCAGCCAGATCTCATTGGAGGCTCCTTGGATGTATCTGTGCAACCTTTAGTGAGCACAGTCTGCTTCAGGTGGGGACCAAATCCCTGAAGTGCAGAGGCATGAGCTGGTGGTGTCGTTCTGCCCAGTCTCTATGCTGTGGCTTTTTGTTTCTCTCCTCTTGCTGAAGTTTCACATCTCAAAGAGCCTGTAGGCTTGTGCCAAACTTGAGCTAGTGCATGTGTAGCCAGATGGATGATGACAATTTAAACCTGTGTATGAGGTCAGGTTGATATAATAGTATGGATATACTAATTGTCCCATAGTGTTGTGTCAGTGTGTTAGTAGCAGAGAAACAAAGTTAAAAGGTTTTGTTCCTCTTTAATAAAAAATGCTATCATCTTTCATTGCCTTAGCCTTCATTTTTGAGACTATTTTGCTGGAAAAGAAAAAGAAAAAAATACTAGACAAATAGTTGGGAAATAATATACTGAACTACCAATTTTAAAAAGTATTTATTGTAAAACCTGTACACTTAATACATTTTCATTAGATCTCTTTGAGGTAGCTATTTTTTCCCTTTATCAGCTTCTCTGAATAACTCTGTTTCTAAGACCTCCTGCCCCTCTGTCCAGCATTAGCAGTCTCCAGAATCTTGTGGGTACCAGGAGACTCTTAGCTTTATTTTTGATAAGAAAAGTTAAATCAGGAGCTGTTTAATGTATTCTCCTGCCTCTTGTTGACCTTTCCTCAAGAACTGAAACCTGAAACAGGCTCAGCTATCTCCGAACACTGATGAAGGAGCTCTTGAGCTGGGGGGAGGAAAAAGAAAAAGACTAGACAGCAGAGTTAAAAGGAAAAAAGAAAAATCTGATGTGTTATGCCTTGCTGCTGCTGCTGAAGCCCTTGTATTTCAACTTTAATTGCATGCAGCAGCATAAAGCACCTTTTCATCTCTTCTCTTCCTATTTACCTTCCCCAGTTCTTTTTATTTACATAGTACAGTTGTTCCTTGTCTTTAAAGGCAAACACCACTGAAAGTAAGAGGAGTTTGGTTAACCTCACTGAGTTCAGAATTGAGCCTTGGGTAGGTGAGATTAAGTCTCATATGTGCAAAAGGCAGTGAAATTTGGTTTGTAGAAAATCTTTACTAACCAAACATTGTTCCGAGAATTGCAAAGCTGCATTTCCCAAATTACTTCAGTCACTAAGTTTTATCTTTAAACTGTATTTTGCTCATGTACTAGTAGGATAAAATTACCCTTCTATAAGGTGTTTGTAAAGCATCTGTGCTTAAAAAAGCTTTTGCCTTTTTTTCTTTTCCAGAGAGCAAGAAGTGCTAATATAATTACAACCTCTGCATAGTTCCAGTAGATACTTGCGGTAAACATAATAAGAATTAGTTACAAAACTGAAGTAGTAATTGTCTTAGTAGAATTTGTGTTATGCCATACAAACATGGTAAATTCTTATAGGAATAGCAAATGTATTCCCCAAATGAATTGCATATTTATTATTCTCACTGGTCCATGTGATACAGTAAAAGAGGTCTGTGGAAAAATTATTTGCCTTTTCTCCAAAAGTTCCAGTCAAAATCTGTTGTTGCCCTAAGAAGTAATCACATCCAAAGGGTCCAGAGGTCAGACACTTGGCATCTTCCTGAGGATATTCTCTGGTTCCTAGTGCCATCTCAAGGCTGAAAGTTATTTCACATTGTGCACAGTTAGCGAATCCCTTATTGTGGGAGAGGGAGTTAATTGAAAAAGGATTTAGTTAAATCCTATGGGGATTTAATAGAAATGGCAGCTTTCTATGGGAACTATGCCCTGTTTATATAAAATATCCACAATTTGGCCTTGTAAGCATCACAGTTCTTACACAAAACTGTAAGAAAGCTGAGTGTGTTGAAGCAGAGTATTGAGTTTAATATACTTGTCCCAGGGTCCAACATGAAGTTTTGAGGTGAAGGGGTAGAAGAAGTGTCCATCTGTTCTGTAGATTTCAAAGTAGTTTCTGTGACAGTCTATCAGTTCTGGGGACGTTGACACTTTTCTAGGATATTGCTGAAAGAGCTGGAATCTTTCAAACCCTAGAACAAGGAGTTCATTTGAGTTTTAGTGGTCATTGTGGACCCATTGCTGTCAGCAAGGTGCTGTATGGCTGATTTCTGCTTAGAAATATAAAGATTTTTTTTTTTCATAGTTGTATTTTTTTAGATTAAAAGAAGTGCTGACGTTTTCCTCTGCAACTCAGTGACTATTACACTGATCTTTATCTCTTTTTGCCATTCCTAGCTGGTAGACTTTATTAGTTTCATATGGACGATCTGGTGACAGACAGAAAACAGCTTTCTCCATTTCAGCTTATATTTTCATAAAAAAATAATTGGTTCATTAATCAATATTAATTGTTTATTAGACCCCAAGGAAAATGAACCATTCAGCTGATTAATCACTCACTGAATCTCCTGGTGGCTTTGTAATAGTGCATGACTGCTTAGGATTATTAATTGCTCTGTGTTATTCTCCTGCCCTTTATTACTGGTATGCAAAAAGCCATCAACATATTTAGAAATTCACTCAACTCCTCCATGCATAAGCTTACATAGAGGAGTTGAGAGAATTCAGCCAACACTATCATTGCTCCAAAGCTGCTAGAGATGCTAGCCTGGCCAGAATTTTGGCAGATGTTATAAATAATGCCTGGTCCATTTTTCATTTCTGGAAAATGAACAGATTCATTGTTCTTTCTACAAAGATGAAAAACGGACCAGGTATTATTTCTTAACAAAGTTCTTGGCCAAAGAGCATGTAGTTCTGTACCAGAAATAAAAGCAATTTCACTTTGCCTTAGCATGTGTTTGGCAAGTAAATATAGGGTCATATAAAGGTCAGAAACTTGCAAAAAATTTGTGATTTGCTTTTGATTCAGGAAAACAAAAGGTGCAAGGGAAGTGAGAGCTGTGTTGGTATAGACAAACAAATTGTCACTCATACACTGTGGAATCATCTTCACTTTAACAGACGCTGACAGGAAAATAAAATCAAAACTGCTTTTTTAATGAAACATAAATAACCTCATTGCTGCCTATGTCATATTTAACCCACACTCCCCAGTCATTTTTACGTTTTCAGCCCTTAGCTAACCCTGTGCTCACTCATAGATTTAAGTGTCTGTCACTCCTCAAACGTAATGAACAGACCCCAAATCAGACAGGGGAATATTATGCCTCTTGTTATTTCAGCTTCCTAAGAGCAGCAGAAACATGAATCAGGCGTGCGCCTTTTGGGGTGGTGAAGGCTATTTGCCTACTGGGCTGTGACAGCAGGAGTGCAGCCAGCAGGTCAGGGGAAGTCACTATTCATAGGGACACAGGACAATTCAAGACTGGATTGAAGGAGGTTGGCTGTGTGGTCAGGGAAGGTTGCTCAGGGCCTGTCACAGTTTGGGCTTGTAAATCTCCAAGGATGGAGATTACACCGGTCTCCTCTGCTCTGGAATAGAGCCCAACACCTGGAACACTGTGCTCAGTTTTGCCCCCTCTCTATAATAAAAATGATATCAACAAACTGGTGAGAGGCCAGTGGAGGGTCACTAAGATAATGAAGAGCCCGAACCCTGTGATGTGTGGAGGAGCTAGGGTGGGCCAGCCAGGAGAAGAAAGGGCTTGGAAGATGTTGAATCACTTTTCTCCACTACTTAGAGAAGTCTTAGGGAAAATGGACCCACACTACTCTCAGAGGAGCACAGCGAAATGACAAGAGCCAGAGGATACAGGCTGCTACAAGGGAAATTCCGGTTAGATACGAGGAAAAAAAAAATCAGCATTAGAGCAGAGGATGGTGAAATCTCCATCCTGCAGACCTTCAGACCTGAGCTGGCAGACATGGCCCTGAGGAACCTCATCTAGCTGAAGTTAACCCTGTTTTGTGCAGGCGGTTAGATTAGGGACTTGCGGAGGTCTCTTTCTACCTAAATTATTCTACATTTTTATGATTCAGATACTTGCTCAAATGAATAAGAAATACAAGGCAGACTCAATAGCTGAACTTAAGTTATTTCATCTCACAGACATTACTTTCTTCTGAAATAGATGTTTGGTAAGCAATTCCTGTCATATTTCACAGCCAGGAAGAAATCTGTGGTTGTCTTAGGATATGCAGTAAAGATTCCTTTTTTTTCCTTTTTTGAAAAATCAAATGTTAGTTAAAATAACTGTGGCATTTATGTTTTTCAGATTCTGATATTTCAATTTCTAGAAGTCTCTGATCATGTGTTTTAACAATAACAAAGCTCATAATGATCCCCTCTGGCTATCACAACCTGTGAAGACAGAATTCAAAAGCTTCTCATTGCCGAAAGTTACTTCAAGTGAATGACTGGAATTTACACAAATAATCACTCACAGCTTCATTTGTAAATAATTTAGTTAGCTAGTCCTTTGAGCAGCTAGTCACAAAGTCACTCACACGAATACAAAACTACCCCTAAATAAAACAGTTACCCCAAACTAGAGAATGAACCAGCTTTACAAGTACATTGTGTTCTGTCAATACATTAGTCACTCCCGCTGAGTTCTTTTTCTATATTGTGTCAAATCTTTCAGACCCTCATGGGAAATCATTTTCTTTAAACAACATTAAGACAGGGCAAACTATTTATTTGAAAATAAGAAGACTGTAACTAGACATTAGCTCTTTGGGACAGATAAAGTGAGGAAGCACATCTTCCCATAGAACTTTTAAGTCAGAGGACACATTCTTGTTTCCTTTTCTGAACTTTTTGAAATGTAATGAAATAAATTAAAGTATTAGTGACAATTGCTACACAGCAGACTTCCAGGCAGCCTGTCAAACTACACAATACCACAGAAACTGTTCTTACCTTCCTATGGTATTTCCTTGTCTGGCAGAAATCAAGGCTGATTGAGCATTTTAAACAAAGTAAGTCCAGATTTCCAAACAATGGACAATATTTATCAACTGGTACAGATAAGCTGAGTATCAAAGTGTCCAACAGCGGGGTTTTGTGGCTGGCTCTGACTCTTACCTGCTGGGTGATATTGTAACTGTTATTTTTTTCTGAGCTCCCTTACCACATTGCAGTCTCTCCTCGCATGGACAGGAGGCATTCACCGCTCGTGACCTGCTTCTGCTCTGAAGCTTGTCCCCTGCTTACCATAGCGGGAACTGACAAAAGCAGGGCAGATCAGAGCAAGAACACAAGATGATCATGAGTGTCATACCACGTATAGCCTGCCCCATATACTCTGCATCTGCCACTTGCAGGACTGTTTCTTGCATAAAAAAGAAATGACAATAATTTAGCAGTGATTCTATATTTTTTTGCTGACAAAGAAGTAGTGAGACTGAGCATGGCTATGCCACCACCATAACATATTTTAAAGGACACTGATAAGGTAAAAATAACATATTAAAATACATTTTTTTTTCTGTGATACAACGGCTCCAATTTTTAGAAATAAAGGGATTTTTGAAGCCTGATTATCTCTCACTATTCATGGTGAGAGGTGATGGTCAACAGCTCGATGTCTGGGTGACCAGTGATGAGTTGTGTCTCTCAAGGTTCTGTACTGCGGCTAGTACAATTTAGCATTTTTGTTGTTGACATGGACAGTGGGATTGAGCGCACCCTCAGCAAGTTTGTGGATGACACTGAGCTGAGTGGTGTGGTCAACATGTTGGAGGGAAGGGATGCCATCCAGAGGGACCTTGACAGGCTCAGAGAAGGGCCATGAGGATGCTCAGAGGGCTGGAGCACCTCTCCTATGAAGACAGGCTGAGAGAGCTGAGGTAGTTCAGTCTAGAGAAGAGAAGGCTCCCAGGAGACCTTACAGCTGCCTTCCAGTACTTAATGGAGGCCTACAGGAAAGATGGGGAGGGACTCTTTATCACAGAGCATAGTGATAGGACAAGGGGTAATGGCTTTAAACTAAAAGAGGGTAGATTTAGATTAGATATTCAGAAGAAATTCTTTACTGTGAGGGTGGTGAGGCACTGGAACAGGCTGCCCAGAGAAGTTGTGGATGCCCCAACCCTGGAAGTGTTCAAGGCCAGGTTGGGTGGGGATTTGGGCAACCTGATCTAGTGGAAGGTGTCCTTGCCATGGCAAGGGCTTTGGAACTCGATGATCTTTCAGGTCCTTTCCAACCCAAGCTGTTCTATGATTCTATGACTGTATGTGATTTATTACTCCTCTGTCTCTCTCATCAAGGACAATAAAACAGATGGGTCAGTGTCACTCCTGGGTTATCTGCAGAGGATGGCACAAGGCTCTCCACCCACAGCGGCACAACTTTATAGTAGGTTCCAAACATGGCAGGAACATGGCAGACTAGAAGTGGTTTAATTGGAAGTAAACATAAAACTTTTAGGAACACTTATTTTTGACCCTATCCTAGGTAAACTTGTGTCTTCTTACAAAGCTAAAACTACAACCTGACAGCAATCCTCTACACATGGGGGAGAGGATTTACACAAAAATTGAACAAGACAGAGCTATAGATGATAAAAGCTACTTTATAGGATTCCATTAATCTAGACCCTAGCACAATAATTAACACTGACAGATAATTATACTTGTTTAGATAAGAAAGAAATTTTTATTTGTTAAATTGTGTTGCCCAGCAGCCTGGTACACTGCAGCTGCTTTTGTTGCTCTGGTAGTGTCATACCCATTAACCCCTCATTCTCTGATGCTTAGCTTTCAACTCCAGTCCAACCACTCTAACACTTCATCTTGCAAAATGGATTGGACAGTGTAGTTTCAAAGGTCCACTTGCTTACTGTCAGTCAGAGAGGAGTGAGGTTACTGATGACTTAGAAATGATAAGATCTAGCTTTATAAAATTACCTGTCACTTTTCTGTATACTGTCTGAAGTCACACAATTATGGACTAACTGGTGAACAGTGTCAAGTCCTTCATAAGGTAGTCAAATGCACTTCTCATTTAAAGCAATTCACATACAATCTGTCAGTGTATACCTGATACAGCGCATCTTCTGCACAGAAAAGCTCCCAGTGTCTTTCTCTGTATGTATACACTGTAGTATTTATGAAAGAAGTACTACATATACAAATTTCCTTGAGATGAAGACCACCTAAGTAAGAATGTTTGTACTTGTTCACATTCATCTTTTGCTTTGCATGTATTTGCTTTGTACACAGGATGGATATTCCACTAATTTAATTACTAATTCTTATCACTACTGTTCACCCCATCTGTACACCATAGCTAGCTACCTTTTTTTTTTCCAAAAGCAGAAGCAAAGGGAAAAGATATAGAGATGAAATCTCTTCTCACAGTAACACTGCTCTCTTTCAGTGTTCCTTGTATTCAGACTATGTATTGTTCATAAGTTGACTGTTTTCCTGAGGCTAGAAGTAAACAGAAGTAGGGGTGTCGGACATTTCCAGTCTTTTTTACTCTGAAAGTTACAGCCACATTTTTTTCAGTGAACAACTGAAAACTACATGAGAACACTGAGAGGTTCTTCACTCAGTAGAGAAATAAGAGAGTTCTTCAGATGTGCTTTAAAACTTCAGTAGAAATCATAAAAGCCCTAAATACATTTAAGAGTAAACAAATAAGTCAGTAATACTGCCTTGGGAGAAAGGCAGCTCTTTAGAGCAAGGATCTCAGTTCTTCTGAAGTATTTGATGACAAATCCAGACCTAACAACTAGAGTAAGAGTTTCATGACACATTGAGTAGGATTCAATAACATCAATGTGGGCATCTAGCACTGTTTTAGATTCCCCAAGGCATCCAAGCCATTACATGTGGTTGGTTGATAGATCAAAAAAATCTGCGGAAAATCTGCACTGTTCTGTAAGCGCAGAGAAAGGCCAGGTACCAGGAACCTACCTTAAGGCAATTCCCTTCTGCACTTTTTGTGTTTGGTTCCTTACATGCTTTACTTCTGTAATTGTTTCTCCAAATATTTGTAATCAAGGTCGAACTCCTTCTGTTTTAATAAAACACAGGTTGTTGCATTTATTTTATTCTCATCAAATGTTTAATGTACTTCCAAACAGTCACAGAATTATACAATCATGGAATATCTTGAGCTGGAAGGGAACCACAAGGATCATGGCGTCCAACTTCTGGTTCCACCCAGGAACACCCAAAAATCAAACCATATGTCTGAGAGCATTGTCCAAATGCTTCTCGAACACCAGCAGGCTTGGTGCTGTGACCACTTCACTGGGGAGCCTGTTCTAGTGCCTGACAATCCTCTTGATGAGGAACCAGCCTGAACCTCCCCTGATGCAGCTTCATGCCTTTCCCTTGGGTCCTATCACAGGTTACCTGAGAGAAATCAGCTCCTGCCCCTCTGCTCCCCATTGTGAGGAAGCTGTAGACTGCAGTGAGGTCACCCTTCAGCTTTCTCTTCTCCAAGCTGAGCAAGCCAAGTGACTTTAGCTGACAAACCAAGTGACTTCAGCTATCACAGTGATGTGCTGCATGAATTCTTTTTCTAATGAATTCAGGTTCACATATGTTGCAGACTAGCCCCAAGATCTTCTCTATCCCAGTACAGTAGTAAAGATCTGAAACGTCAAGTGCATTTCCATAGAAGGCTTTAAGATCCATCTGGGACTCATATCCTCATGTTTCAGATAAACAGGGAAGCTCCTACCTGTGCTGTCCAATGCCTGGTTGGTAGAGGACAGACTATGTAAGACAGGAAAAAAAACAGCCTTGTCACAGTGGTCTCTGGCAAGTAGGCTTTTCAGATTAGACATTGCAGCCTCTCTCTCTGGATGGCTTTAGGGGATCTGTGGGAGGAAGGCATAGTAAGATGGACAGTTGTCATGGCTTTGGCTGAGGTAGAGTTAATTTTCTTCATAAAGGCTCACATAATGCTGTGGTTTGGATTTTTGATGAAAATAGTGGTGATAACACACTGATGTTTTAGTTGTTGCAGAGCAGTGCTTACACAGAGCCAAGGACTTTTTTGCTTCTTGTGCTGCCCTGCCAGTGAGGAGGCTGGGGGTGCACAAGGAGCTGGGAGGGGACACAGCCAGGACAACAGGTGACCCAGACTGACCAAAGAGATATCCCATATCATATGATGTCATGATCAGCAATAAAAGCTGGGGGAAAGAAGGAGGAAGTAGGGGACATTCAGAGCGATGGCGTTTGTCTTCCCAAGAAACCATTATGCATAATGAGCCCTGATCCTGGCAGTGGCTGAACACTTGCCTGCCCATGGGAAGTAGTGAATGAATTCCTTGCTTTGCTTTGCTTGCGCATGTGGCTTTTGCTTTACCTAGTGAGCTGTCTTTGTCTCACCCATGAGTTCTTGCACTTTTACCTTTCTGATTCTCTCCCCATCCCACCTGAGGAGAGTGAGAGAGCGGCTGTGTGGTGCTCAGCTGCCTGCCAGCGCTAAACCTCAATGACAGTAAGAAGCCTGAGCTTTTCTTGTGATCCCCACTATAGCACTATTGCAGCTGCAATAGCTAGGAAAAGGCCTGATATAAGCAGTTTGAAAACAGTACTTTTTTTTTTTTGTATTTGCTTTGCTTCTAATCACCCACTTCCATCCTAAACCACTTTAGACCTTTTTAGAGTTTCTGTGTACTGTTTACAGCAGTTTGTGTTTAAGTGCTACAAAGTGCAAAGAACTTTCAATGCAGAGTAGTTTGGGTTACACCTCTGTATTCAGTCCTCCTGCATTTGTCTATCTCCTACCTCATAGAATCATAGAATATCATAAAATCATTTAGGTTGGAAAAGACCCTTAAGGTCATCAAATACAACAATTATCAAAGACTACCAAGTCAATGAGCAAACCATGTCCCTAAGCGCCACATACACTTCTCTTAAATAGCTCCAGGGATGGAGACTCCACCACTTCTCTGGGCAGCCCATTCCAATGCCTAACTACCCTCTTCGTGAAGGAATTCTTACAATTTAAATCTCCCCTGGCACAACTTGAGGCTGTTGCCTCATGTCCTATCACTTGTCACCTGAGAGAAGAGACTGACACCCTCCTTGCTGCAACCTCCTCTCAGCTAGTTGTAGAAAGCAAAGAGGTCTCCCTTCAGCCTCCTCAAGACTAAACAGCCCCAATTCCCTCAGGTGCCCCTCATGACTTGTTTTCTAGTGCCTTCACCAGCTTCATTGCTCTTCTCTGAATGTGTTCCAGCAACTCAATGTCCTTCTTACAGTGAGAGGCCCTGAACTGAACACAGTACTTGAGATACGGTCTCAGCAGGGCTATGTACAGATAGAAAATCAATTCCCTAATCCTACTGGCCACACTATTTCTGATGCAGGCTAGGATACTGTTCGCCTTCTTGGCCACCTGGGCACACTGCTTGCTCATGTTCATCCGGCTGTAAACAAGTACCCCCAGGTCCTTTTCTGCTGGGCAACTTTCCAGCTACAACAGCCAGTTACTTAACTACTCTTTGAAATACCAGAGTAATATACTTCCAAAAGATGGGTGACAAGCCAACAAAGCCTCAACATATTCAGAAATAGCTCTTCAGTTTAGAAGTGCAAGAAATGAGACTCAGTCATCCCATACAGAGTGGTGGTCCTCAGTCATGTAAAGCATTTTAAGACCTTGTGTGGGATTTGCTGCTGATGTGGTCTAGCCCTGGCAGGCAG
>VXAL01015731.1:1879-33025 GCA_013399475.1 Chauna torquata
CAGGCGCTAGATGCAATTAGTCCTATGTCACTCCTTGTACATATACTGTGGTGTTACACGAGTTTTTAAAAATTAAAGGTAGCTCTGAACAGCCATATAGTGAGAGACTGAAACATCAACCAAAACAAAAAAAAAGAACAAATAATAAATGAATTCACCAAAAAGGATAACTTCAGTACTCCATAGAATATGTTGTGTTAATTTTTCAGGTTATAAAATGTAGGAAGAACCGTCCCCAAAACCCTTGAAACTTTAAATTTAGAGCAACGAAAATATCCACTTTTTTTCTTTTCTTCATCTAAGTCTGTATTTTTAATTTGTCCCACTCAGCGCTACTGTAAGCCTGCTCTTTAAAGCTTCTGCCTTTTTTTTTTTCCTTTTCCAAAGCACGTTAAGAGAAACATATTGCTCTTTCTTCTTAACTGGATAGAGTTGTTCAACTACAATTACTGCACACAGTGTAAAGATACAGTTCTCAGAGAGAAAGGATAAAAGTCTGAATTTTTTATAATAGTGTGTAACTCAGAAAAACACAGGCAGTAATGTGCTTACTCATTTTCGACTGATCAAGTTGGGCAGTTACCAACTTCAATAGGAGTTAGGTGTGTGCTTAAATGTTTCACTGAATTTACTCATAATTCAGTCAGTGTAGAAAGTTGGTGAACCCATAAGTGCTTTTGTGAATACAGTGGAAAATAATATGAATTAAATACACGCTTAACAGCTTTTCTAAATGGGCATTTACTGTTAACACTCATAAAAGACTTTAAAATAATCTCAATGAGATTATTCACAGGCTTGAAGTGAAATTCTATGATGTTACTCTTGTGCTTATAATTATTGTTTGTTTAAGCACTTCTGAATATGCTGAATAATAACACCAAATTTTCACAAAACCTAATCACATGGATCATAGCTGTATTAAAGATTTAGCCAAATATGCTTAATAGTTTTGCTTTCTTATACAAACGTCAGATAAGGCAGTTGAGTGGCAAAGCAACTTCAACTCAGCGACAATATTTTTGCATCTAAACTACTGTGTGGAGCTTATACAGTGCAGATGTACATACATAAAGAGTAATTGTTTTCATACTGCATTAGGGTGGGACTCATATCATTGTGTTGAGGAGGTTGAGTTGTATGAAGGGTTGTGGGCATTACAAATTTTTTTTCTGTTTTGAATGTTATGTGTACATAGACCATCTTCTCTGAAGATTTGTGGCAAAGTTTGTTAGTCTGATATTGGCTTGTCTAGGATTTACCTTGACTGAGCAAGAAAGTGTTGAAGCATGTGATGACATGGCATCAATAAGTGAAATTGTTATTTTCTTAGTGGCATAAAGCCTCACAAGCTTTCCCCAGCTTGCTTAAAAATGATTAACAGTTTCCAAACACAGACCCCAGGTCTAGGAGTCTTACACCTGGAAAAATAAGATTCAAATCTGACCTATTAACTCTGTGGCCTTGTCTCTATTTCACATTGGAAGGGTATGACTTGTTGCTGACTGATGCAACTGTCCTTGGGCAGGAGAGGAGACCTCTTCCATAGCTGGGACATGTCTTGATGGTAGAGCAGGCTTGCATATATTATTTCAATTTATATGTGCTTGCATGCACAGTCTCCCTAAGGTAACATTTCCTATTATTTTTTGGGATCATAAAACTTCTTCACGTAGGTAAGATTGCTTTATTTATAGATTGAAATAAATGAAGATTGCTGGCCAGAACTCCCATTTGATCTTCAGAATATATAACCATCACACAAGTAAAATAATAATAAAGTAAATTAAATTGTTTCATGATTTATTTCCATCAACTATAATTTCTAGAGATCCACATTTATGTGTATAAATTTGATCTGACAGATCCTTTGTAGATTAAATAAGGCTCAAGAGTTGCATAAAACTTTTATTCATTTGTCAGCTTTCATCCCCTGAAGTTGCATGGAGTACTACTGCCCTGTCTTCTTGACAGTTTCCTCCACTGCCCAGCCTTCTTCATTCTCACCCCACTTTTTTCATTTGACTTTTCTTTCTGGCTTCAGAAACTGGACTTCAAACTCTCCATCCTATTTTCAGACCTAAATATGTTATTTATTTAATGTATACCTTTAATCTGAAGCTCTGAAAGTGTAGGGAAGCACAGGACAAGAACAGCTGAGAGAGCGGAGTCTATATGGATGCAAGAATGTGACAAGAAGGAACCAGCTGGGTCTAGGAGAGATTTGCCCTTTTCTGCCTCAGCCACAAAAGGATGGCTATCCCAGAGCATCAGAGATGTGTTTTTGCAGCAATATGCAAAAGTTAGATACCATGAGTGTGTATCATATAATGTATGCAGGTAAGACTCGATTTCAGAGCACTTCAGTTTAGGATGACCGTGTTCTCTGTACAATGACAAGAAAGAGGTTGTTGTGTAGAGGAAAAGATTGAGAAATTGGGGCAAATGTTTAAGAAGCCTTCATTATCCTCTTCCTATCTATCTTGACAGCTTTATGACTTCAATAAAATCATTGTTCTAGGTTTCTCAATTCTCTGTTCTTCCATAGACCACATCTCTTATGATTCACAAAGATGTATTTTACAGAATGAGTGTGTTATTGTATGGATGTAGTGATGTGTCATACTTGATAACTCTAGGAATTTGTTTCTACCTCTTTCCTCTTTTATATTTACAGTAATGTAGGAACCTGCCTCTCACCAACTTAATATGTATGAGATCTCAAGGATAATACCAAAATATTTCAGTTAATAGTGTCATGCATTGTACAGCTGCTAGGCCATCCTATTCAATAGATCTAATTTGTCAAATCTAAACTGTCCAGCCCTGTAATTCTGATCAATTGTTACTGTTTGGCAAGACTATGACCATATATTTTCTTCAGAGTTGTCTTACATATGCACATAACTGAGTGAATGTTAGGGTTATTCATAATCTGTAAAGTTAAACATACAGACCTGGAAAGGCTCATGAAACTTGAATTCTTGGTATTGTCATCTCTGCAGAGAATCTAAGCTGAGCACCTTCTAAATTTCTTGATATTAAATCAGCTTATTTTGCCCACCAAACTAAACTGTTTAGGATAGACTGGATGATTTTGCCTGACAAACATTAGCAAGTACTCACATATCCTGATCCATCAAACAAACTGTTCAAGTGGGAGCTGTTCAGGAATGGTCACATCCTCAGCTGAGGAATGGTACTGCCATGAGTACACCTGACCTGCTAATGTTTGTCAATTGAAAGTAAAATCAATTTAGGTAAAAAAACTTTAAGTAAAATAAGACTTATTGCAGGAACCATACCACCACACTTGTGTAGTTTTCAGCTTTGAGGTACCTCATATCTAGCCAGTTTGGAGTGTAAGGTGGTTTTGCTATTTTCTGCTTGCCACAGACATAATCCAAATTATAAGTCCCAACATTAGTCACTGGGAGACCCCTATTCATATATCATGTTGAAAGTTTCTCAAATTGAGTCTTCCATCTGCTGTTGATAAAAATTAATATTTGTGCTTCATCTTAGGGAGGACAGTGTGAACAGGGCTAGGGCTTGTAAAGAAAACTGGGTTCTGTTCTTCACTCCTTGGCTTTGGGTAGCATTACACAAGTCATTTCATACCTCTGTCAGATGTAATGATATCATTTGCAATTAGCTTTTGTGATCTTTTGATGAGAAGTAATGAAAATCAAGAGGTATCATTACTACTTATGATCATATACATTAGACAGAACTCCTGGTTTTTCTTTCACTACATCCTGCTCTCTCCCTCCCACCCCTTAACTTCTACATTGCTTGCTTCTTTTGCTTTCTCTCAGCTTATGTACACATAATCTATAGGTTTATGGATGGAAGGATTTTATTCCCTGGTTGAGTACCTGCGTGTTAACATGCAAGCTAGGATGAACTTTCTTTGCCTAATTTTAACTAACCTGAAATTAGGAGTTCCTAATGGGAGTGCTGACACAATCTTAACTAAGGCAGTGTGAACACGTTGCTATAATTTATAATGTCAGTCTATATTCCAAATGGTTTCTCTAACTGCATGCTCCACTCAAACAGGAAAGAAAGGTACTGCAGTGAATTATTGTGTAATTAATCATTTGACCATGAGGGACTCATTTACTAATTAAAAACGTAAAAAGAGTAAATTGAAATAACTGGTGACTACTAAATCACATCTTTTGACGTGTCAGCAGCGTTGTAATATATCATAATGTTATCAGTCAGAGATGTACAGATTCTACATGTTCTGTTACCTTTTACTTCAAAACTGCCAAAATCATTCATTATGCTTTCAGTGCAGTTTCTAGTACTATTCATACAAGTACCATAGCGTGCTAAATTGAAATATAAGATACCGCTCAGGCTGATGTATGTATGTATTAATAGGTAGAAGCATACGATTCTCTGCTCAGCTGACTGTGCCCACTGTCTCTGAATGTATCATAGGGGAACAACTCTACTATGACAGGATGTTCTCTGGGAAATAAAACTGTGACTTAGAAGCATAGATTTCAGGTCTGTCTTAGATATTCCTGACTGTTGTATTTGTGGCAGATGTATCAGGTCTTTGCCTTAGCTATAACTCTTCATGATTTGGTATACCGGCATGGACCCACCTTCACAGGTAGGTTAAAGTAACCTTAAGGTGTCTGTGAGCCTGTGAGTTGAAGGATTTGACATTTTACACAGCTACAGTGCTAAGGACTATCGTCTGCGGGGTGGTGAAGGAGAGATGGTAGGACCCCGGAGCCAGAGACATCTCAAACCATCATAAATTACTCATCTTTCCTGAGTTAGACTATCAAGGCCCAGATCTACGCAGACTTCAAGTGTTGTGAGTTTTTATTTACCATGGCCTTTGAAAAGCATTCAATTTAAAGATTTTTAAGAGGTGGTAGTAGGAATTTCTGTGCCATTTTGTTTTACAGTGGAGTTGAGGGGAAAGAAGATACAGCTTTCATATTATTAATGTTAACTGAAAAAACATCTGCACTGTTAACCTTGTACATTGAAGCTGCGTTTACTTTATATGGATATGGAAATGCATCTATGCATCCCAAAAGGCTGGGAGTGAGAAGTACAGCTGTGCTTTGAAAAACAGCTTTACAAACTTGCAACTTTTATCTCCTTAGATTTGTTCTCTGTTCAGCCAGAAACATTTACATCTCATGTTGGTAGAAACAAGATTTAGTAATATGATTTTATGTAAAATCGTCGCAGGGAATAAAGCTGGAGTCTGTCTTGTCTTAAAAAAAATATAGTTGAATTTATTTGCCTAGCTCCAATTAGAGTGAATCAATTATTGCATTCACATGCTGATCATTGAAGAAAATAGATAGTGCTTATTAAGTAGTGCGTCCTGCAAGTCCTCTATTAATATTGGAATACTGATGAAAAATGTAATATGCCAGTTTAGCTTTCAGGTCCCAAGCTGAGCTTCCAGACTTGTACCAGGCTTTTTTGTTTTTATTTTCCCAATTGGAGAGACAGATCCACTTCTGGAAGCTACTGCGTGACAAGCAATATTTAGCCTTATTATGATGCTTTTATCAAAACAGTTTACTTAAGTATCTCAGGTATTCCATAATACTAAAAGTTGCAGGTATTACAGGTTTCATCCAAAGACTGCTGATTCATATGGGGAGTCTGGCTTTTTGCATTCTAGAATGTTAAAAATGGCTTTTTTCATACCTTCAATTCATAAATTTATACTAAGCATGAAAGTAGAAGGAAAATAAAGGAGATTGTATTTTTGCAGCAGGAAACTAGAAAACAGGTAATATTTTCTAATTGTATAACCATGTATTGGACTTTTCCCTGAAGAGAAGCCCATAACAGAAAACTTCATTTATTTGATAGTCTTAATATTAATGGGGTGGAGGGGGAAGAAGTGATGGGGGAAAAAAGTTATATCTGTTTCACAACTGTGGTGTGATAAATAGTACTCATAAGAAGAATATACCAACATAACTGTGGTGGGTTAACCTTGTCTGGCTGCCAAATGCTCACCAAGCCGCTCTCACTCCCCCGCCTTGACAGGAAAGGGGGAGGAGAAAATAAGATGAAAAAATTCATAGGTTGAGATAAGGACGTGGAGATTGCTCACCAATTACTGTCAAAGGCTAAACAGACTCAACTTGGTGAATATTAATTTAATTTATTGCCAATTAAAAATAGAATAGGATAGTGAGAAACCTTTCCCTACCCTTCCGTTTTTTCCCAGGCTCAACTTCACACCTTTGCTCCTTCTCTTCTACCTCCTCCCTCCCACCCTGAGCAGCACAGGTGGATGGGGAATGGGGGCTGTGGTCAAGTCGTCTCTGCTGCCCCTTCCTTTTTGCATTTTTCCCCTGCTCCAACATGCATTCCTGGCAGCGGACTGCAGGGGGACAACCTGCTTCACCATGGTCCTCCTCATGGTCTGCAGGGGAATCTCTGCTGTGGCACCTGGAGCACTTCCTCCCCTTCCCTCTGCACTGACTTCCTTCTCCACAGACTGGTGTCTGCGGAGTTGTTACTCACATTTTTCTCATTCCTCAATCTCACAGCTACCATGCGGCATTTATTTATTTTTGATTTTATTTATTTATTTATGTGTTTTTATCATTTCTTAAATATTTTATCACAGAGGCATACCCAGTGTTGCTGATTGGCTTGGCTGTGCCCTATGGTAGGTCAGTTTTGGAGCTGGCTGGAACTGGCTCTGTCCAACATAGGAGCAGCTCCTGGTCTCTCAGACACCACCCCTGCAGTCCCTGCTGCTACCAAAACCTTGCTGCATAAACAAAAGACAATAGTAAAAATACAGATTAACCATGCAAGAGTAGATGAGTTTCTTTCTCTCTCTCTCTCCCTCTCTCTCTTTTTAAAGACAAGCTGGATATTTCTAGCAGAGCCACTGTGGTGTTTAATTCACAAGGCCTGATGTTCGCAGTCTGTAACAATGTTTTATGTTAGTAAACATGTTGTTTAATAGTTATCTGCTCTCTCCACTTGTCTTCAAATATTGTGATTTAGATAGAACTCTAATGCACAAGAGCAACTTGTCCCCAGAGCATTATTCAGAATATAAATTAAGTGATATTATAACAGGGACCTCACTTAGCTCAGCATAATGAATATGAAACATCATGTACTAGTGACCAAGGTCATGGTATGAGAATGAATTACTCTATTAACTTCTCTTTTAAGTAGCATTAGAGATAATAAATGAAGAGATTTAATGTGATTCTGATAATATTATTCATGTAAAAGTAGCACACTTTATCTTGCTAAAACAATTAAGATCTGTTTTGAAGATATTTTACACTTTGGAAATATGATGCTTAAAAGTGTTTATTGCATGTTGCAGAATGCATCAGCATTAGCCAGTAATGCAGATAATCTGATAAAAATTGAAAAGCTGATTTGTATACTATGCTAATTCAGGATCATCTCTTTGGCTCTATGTACTGCCCAAATGCTCCATAAGATTATGGCAAGCTTTAGTAGTGATATTAGATTAAATTCGTTTCTTTTGCTTACTTTTTTTTTTTTTTTTGAAAAGAAAATTACATCCATCATTCTTCTATAAACCCTCTTTAGCTGCTTACTAAGTAGTATACAGTATCATATTTTAAGCCTGGCATATTACTTTTTTATCCAGACATATTTAAGCTTCCTCTCTCAGTTATATAGTATATTATTTCAGGGACAGAAAGTTTTATTGTTATTATTGTGATACCTCTATATCTGAACCATAAAGAGACTTAGTGATTTGCCATGTGTTCTACAGCAAACTCACAGGCATTTAGGGTAAATGTAAGAGCCGTTGATAAGAGATTACTCTTCAGTTTGCAAGTGACCGTGGTGCATGGCAACTTAAATCTGTATTTCATTTTCTAGTTGTTGTTGTTATTGATGTGTTTTTTTTTTTTTTGTAATTTCACAAATATTTTTCCTTGATTGTATTGCTATTTTTAAAAGCATCAAGTGAGAAGAAAATGAAGATGAGAAAATCTGAATTGTTGTTTGGGGTGAAATCTGCACTTTATCCAAGTGTTGCAAAAAGCAGAAGGGAATTCTGCTGCAGCATGGCTGTGGACGAAGGTAACATATCATGGGCAGTGTGCCCCTGCTGCTAATCCTTGGTGTCCTCAAGCTTTTTACTGAAAAATATGTATTTTCAAGGGAGGAATGTAATGCAGAGTTCAGTGCACCACAGGCTTATTAAACTCTGTGAGCAGATCTTAATGGGAAGAACACACATTCTTGGACAGTGCAGCAACCAAGCCTGATCCTGCTTCCAGAGGAATTCAGGGTATTAAATCAGGACCCTCCTTTCTTGTTTGTGGGAGAAATGGTGAGGAATGACAGAATGGGCAGGGCTGGAAGGGACCTCTGAAGATCATCTAGTCCAACCCCCCTGCCAAGCAGGATCACCTAGAGCACGTTGCGCAGGATGGCATCCAGACGGGCTTTGAATATCTCCAGAGAAGGAGACTCCACCACCTCTCTGGGCAACCTGTTCCAGTGCTCTGTCACCCTCACAGTAAAGAAGTGCCCCCTCATGTTGAGCCGGAACCTCCTGTGTTTCAGTTTGTGCCCATTGCCTCTCGTCCCGTCGCTGGGCACAACTGAGAAGAGACCAGCTCCATCCTCTCGACACCCTCCCCTCAGATGCTTACATACATTAATGAGGTCTCCCCTCAGTCTTCTCTTTTTCAGGCTAAACAGGCCCAGCTCTTTCAGCCTGTCCTTGTACGACAGGTGCTCCAGTCCTCTAATCATCTTAGTAGCCCTCCTCTGAACTCGCTCCAGTAGTTTGATGTCCCTCTTGTACTGGGGAGCCCAGAACTGGACACGATACTCCAGGTGTGGCCTCACCAGGGCTGAGTAGAGGGGGAGGATCACCTCCCTTGACCTGCTGGCAACGCTCTTCCGAATGCACCCCAGGATCCCGTTGGCCTTCTTGGCCACAAGGGCACATTGCTGACTCATGGTCAGCCTGCTGTCCACCAGGACTCCCAGGTCCCTCTCTGCAGAGCTGCACTCTAGCAGGTCACCGCCCAGCCTGTACTGGTGCTTGGGGTTATTCCTCCCTAGGTGCAGGACCCTGCACTTGCCCTTGTTGAACTTCATGAGGTTCCTCTTGGCCCAACCCTCCAGCCTGTCGAGGTCAGGTCGAGGATGAAATACTGTGCTCTGTTCCTTTCAGTACTATCTCCTGTCTGTACAATGACAGAATTCTCAGTGAACTTCCTGTAAGCTCTGTAAACTTCCTCTGAAGTCAGGTGACATGTAATTTTGATTTTTTTTTCATAACAGAATTAAGAGCAGAATTCTTGCCCACTCTGGTTTTAGTAGCAAACAGCATGTGTAGGTAATCCACATTCAGAAAACTCTTTGATTTATTGTACATGCTTGCTAACTAGCATATCTGGAAAACAATATTTTTTTAATGTATATGCTCTCCTTGTAGCTCAAAATACTGGTTAAATGCCCCTATGGTTAAGCCTACCTGTCAAATATGTATCTAAGGTAACAATTTTCTTGTGTTGTTATACTTCAGATCTAATTCAGGTTATATAACAGTTTTGGGAATTTTCCTACTCTGAATTTTGCTGAAGTAATGTAAAAAGAGATTCATCCATGTGCATTGTCATAAATACCTGCCAGACTGTCCAGTCAGCTGTTTTCCTTAACACATTACTTTCACTGGTGAAGAGTAGTAGGCTAGCCATTATAACTCAATAAAAGTTTTAAGAGATAGTTTTGTGCATTTGTTGCATTTCAAATTGCAGAAAAATTCTGTCCTATCAGACTCATGTCAAAAGCAGAGGGCCCTGGGGAAACGAGCCATTGTAATTAAGAGTGTAACCTATCTCTTCAAAGCACAAAGTAAAGCCAGGTAAATGAGTGTCCTTGTGCTATTTATACCAGCTTCTTAATTATGCTTAACATGATCAGTTCAACTTGATCCAGCATCAGTTTTGCAGGTGTAAATAGAACTAAAGTTTCAAGGGTAAGATCATATTGCACCATACCTTACAAAATGTGTATGTGCATGAATGAAGGAGACTTAACTATATTTAATGACCTAAGGGACATGTGTCCAATAGGATTCATGGAGAAGTAATTAAAGCATTAGTTTCTCGTATTTTATGATTAATGTTCTTCTTTACATAAGACCAGAAGTCTAGATAAGATCATGAAAGGCATGTTGGCTTAAATCTTTCTTTGGTATGAAGTATAGTCATTATATCTCAGCCAACTCTAACAAAATCCCTATTATCTATGCATGCCTGGAGCCAAAATAGGTCAGCTCATGGGCTATTGCATTATATTTTATTATTTAAACTTTATGTGATTAGTTTAGCACTTAAAAGCTTTGGGAAGAATTAGGTTACTGTTCTCTTTATCCATGAGTGAACTGACATGCAGATGGACACTGAGCAGACTTGCTCCGTGTTTTCTTTCAAGGCTTTCCTCAGAGTGAAGGACTGTCACTTTTTTCCCCAGATGTTAATTTCAGCATTAGAGTTGAATTGCAACCTGTGGAAAATACACCTGTGACGAGGGCATCCTTTTCTGATTTTGAAGACAAGACCAACTTTTGCCAGCAACCTCAGAATAGACTTTAAGAACACATATTAAGTAAAAGCAAAGAAAAAAAGCTGCTACTTTTGCCTAAATCTGGACTTAGGTAACAAAAATGAAATGGGAAATAGACTGATCTCAGCAAAGTCAAAAGGAGTCTTATTATTTTATTCATCAGGATGGGAATTTTTGCCCCACGTACAAGGGACAATTCAGAAATAAATGGATATGATTTAGTTAATTATAAGCTCTGTTACTTTCTGAGTTTGTTTATTCATGCTGATAAAAACACAGAAAATGCTGTAATTGAATTATATGCTGTTTTATATAGTTAGAGTACTGTTAGGAAGGCCTATTCTGCCAGTCGATTTCCTTAGGATTCACTGAGGTTTCTATTTTTTTAATTTGTTAGATTTTCTTTCACAGCTTCATATTAATTATGCACCATGCTGAATATGGATAAGTTATCTGATAGAGATGCAGGGCATTTTTAACATACATCTCACTGCGTTAAATTCACAGCTGAACTTTATGCCTAGTACTGACCTGATGGCTGAGTTGAATGTTACTAGAATCCTTATTCACTGTACTGCATTAGTAGTCAGGAACCTGATGTGTGCTGTTGCACTAGTGAGGCGAAGATAGAGATACAGGGCCTTTTATTTTAGAAATGATTGTAATATAGCCTTTGAATAGTGATCCACTAATAATTTGATTTTGTTTTTCTTAAGCATAGTGCTTGCCTTTTATTTACCAAACAGTGTCTTCTGTGTTGTAGAAATAAATTGTGGAAGTAGGTGGAAAATTTGCTGAAGTTCTGAAAACCAACTGAAATGAAACACGTTAAAAACATTTTAACAGAAAATAGGCACAAAATGAACAAAGAACAAAATGGCTGTGGTGACACTCTGTGGGTTGTCCTAACAGCAGTACTTGGGGTCTGCATCTATACTGCATTTTTTTATACACAGCATAATCACACCAGCCCTTTTATTATAATAGGAAACAAGTGCCCATTTTGTCTCAGTCTCTGCTGGAACAGTGGCTAAACCTATGTGAGCAGTCTGATTTGGACAGAGAGGTGCAGAAGAAAATAATTTTCCATTTTAAGTTGCATAAGGGAACTGACCAAGGTCATCTCAGAATTCATAGGACTTCATACTTATCTTCACATTTTCGTGCCACTATAATGACACCTAATTTTAAAAGAGGAAATGTTCAATATATATAAAAGATCTATGTAGAAAAAGGAGAATGTGGCTTTTATTTATTGTTTTACTTGGCTATATAATGCATAGAGAGTATACAGAGCATCTCAAAGGTTTTTTTCTGTGACATTGTTATATTTACGTTAGGAATACTTAAATTCTTACTACACTCAGTTCTTCTGTTGTCATTGTTCCAATTATCAGTATCTGAACAGTAATTTTTTTTCAGTCATGTATCTTAAATCTCGTTGGTCCAGCTTCATGTGCAAAAAGGGTATTATTTATTTTAAAAATAATAAGGTCCTATTCATTTATGCATTGTGAGGGAATAAACAGGGAATGGAACACTTGTATCTTTACATTGAAACATGCATTTCTGAAACTCATTTACTATTTTGTATAAAAGAAAATGTTAATAGTCATTACTTGATAAATATGTGTAAAATGATGGTTTAAAAACACTTCTGGTAATCATGAAGGAGTGTGAGAGTATTTTCTTTTTATGTCCTAGTCAGAAACATTTTTGGTGGGTAACTAAACCCAGATAATGCTCGTAACTTCTATCTGGACTTGATCTATAGCTCTCATTGAGTCAAGTCTGAAGAAAAATAGTTCAATATCTTAAAAGTAATTAAGACCTTTATCTGAAAAACAGTTATATATGTGCTTAATTTAATGCATGTAAATAATCCAATTTACTTAAATGGGAATATTCATATGCATTATTAGGCACAGTTTGCAGGATCAGGAATTAAAATTGTCCATTTTGTGCAAAGTGTTGTATAAATTTTCTGTGGGTTTCCCATGTGTTTTGGGGATGTAGCATAGGTTTTCTCTATACTCAGAGCATCCTAAATCCAGGCATCCAGTTTGGCATCCACCACTTCCCGGATTATGCTGAAGTCCAAGCATGTGAAATGAATGTCTCAGCATCAAGATTCTCTCATTTCCAGGCCAAGCTAAGTCCTTGTTTTTATATGGGAAAACATAAGCTTAGGACCATGGTAAACCAGCAACATTCTGAGACAAGCTTTTGGAGTCCCTTAAATCTATAGAAGTTTTGTTATTGACTGCATTGATTTAATTTTTGTCCATGTTTCCTGATTCAATACCCTATCAACTGTGTAACTTTTCTTCCTTTTTATGTAGGTAGAATGTGATAACATACTTAAGTTTGGAATCCTTAGTTTCTACACATAAATCACATACAGAATCTGTATTTCAAACTTTTAACTGTAGTATTTTTTTTTTCTGTTTCTGAAAACTGTGAAATACAATAGCTTGCATGTATGATTTTCATAAAAGAGGAAAAAAACAAAAACAAATACAAGCCTTCTAGACTATTCAGTGATAGTAAAGATTCTTTACACCTTTTCTAAATTTGCTATAAACTTGCAAATTTAATTAAATTGTTTTGTTTGTTTCAAGCATAATTGACATGTTGACAATCATCTACGTAGTATGTTGCCCTTCGCCTCAGGCATATGATGCTAAATTCAGGAGTTGAGAAAATAAAAGGAAGGAAATAGTGTCTCTCAATTCAAAAAATCAAGAACAACAAAAAATTAATGATTTCAGGTTCTGCTTTTCCATCTGTATCTTTTCCTATCTGTTAGCCTAGGTATCTGCATTCAGTGTGAGTTAGTATACTTGATTTCTGACCAGTATGTTGTAAAGGTGTCTTCATATTGAGCAGTAAATAAATAATGAACCCCTGTAAGGTTTACAAAACTAGTCATAGAAACAGCTGAACAAACAGGAAAATGGACTTTGCAGAGCTGAGTTTGAACGAAAACTGTTGTTTGTTTCTGTATAGTTTAGGCACTTTCATTTTGTTGACCAGTGTAAAGCAGCAGCAGAATATTGTCCCTTTCTTACGTCTACATGAGCTTTTTGTGAGCAACTGTCACACTTCATGAGTGAATTATCAAAAAGAAATTGAGTCTTGGGTAAAATTTGTTCAAAATGAAAGTAAGAATATCCTCATTACAGTCTGCATCAAAGTTGGTGCATTACAAGTATTTATGTGAAAACCTATGATGTCCTCATTCTGACTAAAACTTGCAGTTGGCTGGTAAGGAGCAGGTATACAACATGCACTACAGGTGACCAAAATATGAAAACAGAGAAATAGAAAGGGGAATATCCTTAAATGCTTTTTTATATAGGATTAAGTTGTAATTAGGTAATCAAAAATATTACGTAAAATGCATGATCCCAGGAGAATCCACAAGGCCCTGATGTCTATCATCATTGATTTGAGTGTTGAGATGTGTCAAGGAGAGACAAGGTCATGTGGCAAATGCAGTGAGGCAACATGCATAGTTATAGATTTAGAAATCATGTTCAACTGTTACTTTCTTGATATATCCATTAAGAATGGCAAGCACATCGCTGTCTACTGTATCACTACCTGAGTCATAGTATTCTTGGCATTCTGCCCTTCTCCATAACACATTTTTCCTTACAGTAAACAAAACCGAAAATCATTTCTTTAGGAATACACAATGAAGACTATTTCTTCATTGTATTATCTCCAGAATATCAAAGGATTAAAATAAAAAACTCAATTCATATTCCCAAATGAAACTTTGTAGGCTTAGATCTTTAAGCTTTGGCCTGTGCTTATTTAACTTGATCATAGTTTTATCTTCTATTTTAGTTTGCATGGTTGAGCAACTCTTCTTTGCAGTAGAGTTTCTGGGAAAACTGCTGTTATACACCTTTTTTTCCACAAAGAAAGCTAAAGAGGTTAGGATATTTGGCTATCCAAATACATTGTTGGAAGTAGAAAAAAACCAGTACTTTTTATTTGTTAAAAGTAAATGTGTATGAAAATTAAATTGAATGATTGTGTAGTTAATACAAATATTTTTGTCTCTTCCCACAGAAATTTTGAGGCTAGAGATATAACTGAAGTTTGCAGGGTGCAGGTTTTTTGAAGCATTGTCCATGTGTCCTCAGTCATGGCACTGGCTGTCTGCAGAGCACAGATTAAAGAAAACCTCTTTTGCTGGTGTTGCTGCCAGTTGGTAAGGCAAGCATAGAGGGCAAGGCTCATCTGCTGCTGCCTTTACCTACTGCAGAATACAGACATGTCTGTGGCACTGAGTCCATGGGCTCTGCAAGCTATAGCTGAACATATATATATAGCTGTATATATATATATATATATACATATACATATAGCCTGTGGCCTTGGGAATGGATTCTCTGAGCAGTGTGTTTCAGCCCTCCCTGGTCTTATACAGTGATAACCATAATTTAGTCCATAATATTTTATCTGGAAACAAAGGAAGCATTTTAACTTTTGTTATCTTGGAAGAAAAAATGAAGCATTTCATTTTTTGAAATGCCATTCTTCCATGCTCCAGTTGTATCATTACAACTATCCAAACATGTAAATTAGATGATACAATAATTCTCTGGCCAAATATGCTGATAGAGACAGATAACTGTACTAAAGGATGTATCTATTTCAGTTGGTGAATTGTTGCTTTCGCTGAAAGGCACCTTCAAGGAATACTTCAGGCAAAACCTAGAACCTCTCTAAACTCTGCTATCATTTATTAAAGAATTCCTTTTTTCCCCTCTTCATATAAAAACTTAATTGCATGGTGATGAGAATAAAAGAGAATAAATTTTCCATCTGCTTCTGAGAGTGGAAAAACTGTACTTTAATTTAGATGAATAGAATGGCGGTTCCTCTCCAAATCGTCAGATTGTAGAACTACAGTGGAAAAACGTATGCTAGTGGGAGGTCACCCTCACTTGTTTCAAATGTGAAAGTCTGAATTATCATGGAAGGAGATGTATTTTTTGTATTAATATTATGGAAAAAGAAAAAAGATTTCCTTAAATGCGTTTAAAAAATATATATTATCCTGACATTTTTCTGAAATAATAATAATATTACATTGGAAAATATGAACTCATTTATCAATCAGAAATTGTTGTGCTATTTGCTTTCGTTGTCTTGAAATGTTTTGCTTTTATTTTTATGTTGAATTTAAATATAAAAACCTCCATGATACCTTTGACTTCATTAGCTTGAACAATCCCCAGATTTTGAGTTCTTGTCACCATTTTAAGTACAAGCAAAATTTTGAACTTCTTTTCTCCTTCCAAAGGACAGCAGTTGTACATTTAGGTAGATCTCAGTACTATTTTAATTCATTTTGACAATAACACTAAAGAAATCTTCTGAGATGTTAAGATAATTTGGCTTCGATTTTTCCAGGTGAGGGTCTAAGGGTCAGTCAAGTTACATATAGAGATAGAAAACTCTAGTAAAAAAAGAATACTGATTCTGAGGGGATGTTAGAGTTTCCCACAATATTCCAAAACCTGCAGCCTGGTATTTAAATTAAGGAAAAAAAAATCTTCAGCTAATAACAGTATTCAGGATAGACCAACAGAGAATTTAGGTTGTTCATAGCTTGTCAACAACAGCATTTTTTTTGCAAAAATAATTTTTATAACCTTTGTTTTCAGTTAAATAACAACCAGATGAAACAGCTAGCCTCTTCTGACTCTTAATAATTCTTTTCCCCGTTCCTTTCTAGAAGACATAGAGATTCCATTTTCAGTGAATAGAAGATAAACTTGTATTGTTATCCATCATTAGCATACTAGAAATTGCAATAGAAGTGCTCTGTTTTTGCTTGCTTGATTTCTAAATTATGAGAAGAAAAATAAAGATTGATAACATGAAAGTGCTTTTATAGGTTATGCTCTTTTGTCAATGTACACCTTTTTATGTTTATTTTCAAATGGAACTGATACAATATTTTCATCACCAACCTTGTAAAAGATAAGGTTGTATGTTCTGGAAAGCAGGGAACATAAAAACACTCTTCCCTGAAGTAGGAGAAAAAGCAGTTAATTTCAATCCTGATGACAGTTTCTTGGTGAACAATAGTCTCCCAGAATTGACATGGAGAAGTAATGAATGAATGAAAGGAGAACTGAGTCACAGCTGCACTTTGCAATCACTTTAGAACATCTACACTCTTCCAGCCAAAATACTATTAATACGTGTGTCAGCACAGTGAGTGAATCTCATAGTGTGAACGCATTGGAACAGTTCAGGAAAGAAAATGAAGAATATCCTCAGGGACAGACTTCTTTTTTTCTGAGAGACTCTTCATTATTCAGGCATTGTGATACTTTTCCTTTATTTGTGTAAAGATTAAATTGCACATGATTTCTAATGTTTCTGCTCCTCCAACTGTCATAGGTCGATGACCTTCAAGGAAGTGAGATAATAGATACATCGTCTGCTGTTCGGGCAAGTGCTGTTCTTCCACAGCCCAGTACTTTTCTATTGTTATAAGTAGAAAGCAATTAAATAAAAATACAAGAGAAAGTTTCTCGAGTATCTTTAGTATTTCATATATGTCCTTATGTGACTATCATTCAACATTTATATATTATCTAATGTTATAATGTCCTAGAAGCATATGCTGAAACTCTTCTACATGGTTGAGACAACAAATTAGTTGGAGATGTCCATGTGTATTCAGTAACGCAGTTTCTGGGAGGAAGCCCTCTATTGTTTGAAATCTGTAATCCAGACTTGTAACTGATGTGTTTGTCCTCATGTGTGTTACTATAACTGCTAAATTCCTTGTCCAAATCACTTCTTTTCATAGTGCTTAGCATCCTAATTGGAGAGAAAAAAATAGTCCCTATCTCTGCACTGCAGTTATATTGCATAAAAACTATATGCTATATATACTTTAAAATGATTTTCATGTAGAATAGAGAATATCATTTCACTTAAGAAAAATAACTCTAATTAGTTATTTTCAGTTCATCTATCTGCAATAATTATTCAACACTTTTTCATCCCTTGGTAATATGAACAACCTTTATTTTTTGTTTAGGATCTTCCAAATTGTCTAAGTGGGCACATCAGGACTGCAGAAGTATTTCCATGAATGTGAAAGATAGTTGACATGACACTGATGCTGTCCAGGATACTGTAGAATCTTGCAAAAGGCAAACCTCCTCTACAAGAAAGTGTACTCTATAGTTGGTGTACTCTATTCACATTTTTTTTTGCATTTCCATGTGTCAGTCATGTCCTCCGATTGCTCCCATCATGAACAATTCATTCCTCCAACTGTTTTGGAAAAATCTTTAAAATATATGTTTTAAAATATTAGCTCTGTAGAATAAATTTTTGGCCTCTTAAGGCTTTATAAATCATGAAACAGAAGGAGTGGAAACAGTTTTCTTTCAATTTTTCCATAATCAACTTCCTTGAAAGCACTCTGCAAGTGATGTATTGCTTTTGTTATGGATATTGAAGAAAGGTCAACTTAAAACAGGATAAAAAATGTTGGGAAATGAATGTATGGATACCCTGGAATTGGATGTGAGAAAGGTAGAGAGATAAGGAAAATAATCACGCACGTTTGCAATCCTGGCAAGACCTTGCTACATGGGCTTTACACTGTCATTTCACTACTACTTCATAGCTACATAACCTGTTCACAAATCCCTGGTCTTTTCAAATATTTGCAAGATATTTCAAATCTTGTAAAGCAAGTTACAGTAGGAGGGGACACAACTGGTTTCCTTCGAATATTGACCACATGGAAACCAGCATACACCTTTGTGACAATTACCCTACCTTTATGTCAGATTGGTCAGAAGACGTGGGTGTTACCTAAATGTTCTGTTTAGTATTACCTTTTTATTAATCCTGTTTTTACTAAAATTAGTCTTGAACAACAAAAAATAGCTATTTGAATGCCTAAGATGTTGTGATGGTGTGATATTTTCATTAGATTTAGGCAACATCAGGTTGCATATTTCTAAAGCAGTCTGGCTTTAGAGCAAGTCATTTAGATTTAATACAAGCTTTTTGTTGATTGTAGGTATCCCACTGTACAGTTTAGACACTGCAAAAGAGAGAACAGTGTTTTTGTTTCTCAAATGCATAACATTGAGTTGTATATTGAATCAACTGCCAGAACTGTATATAGGAAATGGTGGATCAATGTAATGATGGCAGCTACCTAACAATAAAAAAGTGATTGTGATTGATATTTATAGACAGAACATCTTAAATATAGCTGAGGATTCAATCTGTCTGGAAAAAAAAAAGAAGCAAAATAGCAAAGTCTGTTCAACTTGTTTATAGTGTTGGAAAGACAGGCTTCAGAGGCATACTCTTTGTATTCAGTTCAAATCCAGGAAATAGGATTTGTGTTAACTTGTACAAGTGTTCCCCAAGGCAAAATTCTGCACAATGCTGGTGGGAGTTTATTTGGATCTGGCCTTCATGTGACTGCTACTTTTTAACCTGCTGTTTCGAGTCTTTCAGCAGTGAACGTTTACCAAGTGGCAGAGGCACTTAAGAGGCACTATGTACAGATTCTGTTTAAGTAAACTACATTCATATCTCTGCAGCCTTTTTGGAAAACTTTTCACTTTTTAGCCTTGGAAGCTCAGCAGACTGATTCTGTCATACCTTTAGGTCTCATAAAAAGAAGCTCTCTAGCACCAACCCTTTTTTACTAAGTGAAAGACCAGAGCTCTTTTAGGAATTCTGTGCTTGTCAAAGATGCAATAAACTGACTCATCCAAACCTTCATAATGGTATCTTATCCCACCTTCGAAAGTTTCGATGCACAGTAGATGATGGAACTTGCAGGACTGCCATTTTATTTAAACGGCATACAGCTTCTTTACACAAGAGAAGATCAGAGGAACCTAGCTGCATTGGCAATAATTTATGTCTGTCTGCTTTTTTTTCTTTACTGAGATAAAGCAGAACATCATTTGCCAAGGAAGCAGTTATGTACCTTATATAATGAATTAGGATGTCATCAATTCACTCATTATCTACCTGTGGTGGGTTGACCTTGGCTGGCTGCCAGACGCCCACCCAGCTGCTCTCTCACTCCCCATCCTTAACATCTCTGGGGGAGAGAATAAGATGGAAAGCTTGTGGGTTGAGGTAAAGATAGGGAGATCACTCACCAGTTACCACCACAGGCAAAACTGGTTCAAGCTGGGGAAAATTAATTTAATATATTACCAATGAGAATACATTCAGATGGTGAGAAACAAAGACAGAAATTAAAACAGCTCCTCCTCTTTTTTAGCCCAGGTTCAACTTCACTCCTTCATTCCTGATTCCTCTGCCTCCCCCCTGAGCAGTGCGGCAGGCTAGGGAATGCGGGTAGTGGTCAGTTCATAACTGTTCCTCTCTGCTGCTCCTTCCTCCATACACTTTTCTCTTTCTCCAGCGTGGAGTCCCTCCCCATTGTCTGCAGACCTTCAAGAACTGCTCCAGCTTGGGTCCTTCCCAGGGGCTTCAGGATGATCTCTGCTTGGGCACTGCAGCACCCCTCCTTCTTCTGTCACCTTGGTGCTTGCAGGGCTGTTTTTTACATCTTTTTTTCCCTCATTCATCACTGCCAAGCAGCATTTTGCCCTATCTGAGCTCCGCTCTCCCTGAGACAACCACCCATGGCTGAGGGGCTCGGCTGGAACCGGCTGTGTCTGGCACGGGGCAGCCCCAGCCTTGCCTCACAGAGCAGTCGGGTAGCGCTGCTGCCAGCACCTCACCACAGACACCCAATACACTACCTAACAGCTGTGCTCCTAGTACTGTGAAGTGTGGACTACTATAAGAATAATACTCAGGGCTCTGACTATGTGGCTATGGAGTTTGGTAATGTTTCAGGATGCCAGAAAAATCCAGTTTTATATATAAAGACTGAATTATTTGGCCACTGCCAGGAAGTCAACATTACTTTTTCCTTTCAGCCCTCCAGTGACAGTGATCTGCCGCTACTTATTCAGGCTGTTTTTTTTGTTTGTGATTTTTTTTTCCTCCTCCAAAATACACAACTTATTGTATTCCCAGGTACACTGCATTCACTTCATAAGGGAAGTGAGGCAGCTGCATCCGCCTCACATAAAATAAAAGTCGTGAAAATGCCGGAGGAGAGAGGTGCAGGCAGAGCTGCTAGACTGCCAAGGCTCTGAGCTGCAACTCTGATGGGGTGAGTTAGGTTGTTCCTCTCTTTCCTAAAAGCCCGCAAGGTACAGGGGAAAGTGCAGACCGAGTTGATGTCCATACTGGTTTCCTGAGCTGCCTGCCAGGAAGAGCCTCAGCCCTGGAGTGGATGGGTGCAAGGTGAGTCCATGTTCTTTGAGGGGGTATGGCTATGTCCACACTACTGTTTCCGGGTTTTGAGATGCTACTTCACGTATGGGAAAACCCCTGATACTTTTTTTTGGTTGCCATTTTTCAGTTTAAAGGGTGTGAAAAAATGACAGATCTTTGTCAAAAGTTAAGAGTGGTGCTTTTCCAGGGTAATGCTGAGTGTCTGTGCGGTAGAGATTGGCAGTTTGGTAGAATAGCATAGGATCACCGTACTCAGTGCAACCTATGTCAGTCTAAACAACCTCAGTGTATTATTATTGCTTCAACTGCCTGACACCTTGAAAGGAGCTGAGCGGATCACTTTGTAGGAAAACATGGGAGCAAGGTGGTGTAAAGAGTGTCAAGGGAACAGGTACGAAACAGCTAACTGAACTGACATCACTGAAACACCCAACACCAATGTTAAGTGTGGGACCCTATAGAGCTGAGACAGAAGATGCAGTGGAATTTCTCTCTCACCACAATAATGTCTAACAAATTGCCCAGTAAGTTTTTATGTGATGTCCATTTGTTGCACTTCATAAAAGTGTGAATAATGAAATACTCCATATTTGTAGTGGAAAATATAGGTATTGAAGGGAATAGAATGGTGGCAGATTAGAACCTACTAAAAGGGGAAAAAACATGATTAGATCCATGGAACTTGTTGCTACAGGATGCCACTAAAGATAACCTTCATTGAACTACCAATTAGTTTTATTGTTAATAAAATACATAAATTTATGTAGCTAATGCATTACAGAAGACATCTGTAAGAAGTTTAGTGTGTTTCAAGACTTAAAGTAATGTTTAGATAAGTAGATCTTATGTTGTTGAGACCTGCTGGAGAAGGCAGATCCCACTGATAAATGTGTTGTTCATTACTGTACAACAGATCAGTAGCCTAGATTTAATTCAGTGTAACTCTTACTTTTGTGGTGTACTTAGACATCCATGTTGCAGTATACAAATTAGAAATAGTGCCATTTAACAGAGTCAATATGCTGTGGCAGTGTTCTACTATCAAGTCTAGTTGTATCATTTGACATGAATAGCCTCACAATATTTATAACTTCCAAAACTGTGCAGGCTTTACCCAGAAATCTCTATGTTTCTAGTGATCGTTAAAGTATTTGAAATGTGTAAGCTACCAGCAAAATAAATAGAAATGTGTGGAAATTTCTAAGAAGGATGTACCATTTGAAGCTTCTCTCTTAGGATGTGGGGCTTCATTTGCACTACTTTTTCTCAAGTTGCAGTATTCCCTTGTCAGTAAGTTCTTCAAAAAGAAGACAGCGTTACAGAGCTCCTGGAGGCAAAACTTTTCTGTGTTTTTTGGTCAGTGCTTTTCTTATAAGTAGGCATATAATACTTAAAATCCTAGGGAGACATAGTGTGAAAATCTAATGTGGATTAGCATTGGTCAGCAGTAGCAGATTATAACATGTCATTAACTCATAGTTAATTCATAAAATTTATACGGTTTTAAACTAAAAGAAGGTTGATTTAGATTAGATATAAGGAAGAAATTGTTCACGATGAGGCACTGGAACAGGTTGCTCAGAGAAGTTGTGGATGCCCCCTCCCTGGAAGTGTTTAAGGCCAGGTTGGATGGGGCTTTGAGCAACCTGGTCTAGTGGAAGGTGTCCCTGTCCATGTCAGGGGGGTTAGAACTAGGTGGTCTTTACGGTCCATTCCAACCCAAACCAGTCTAGGATTCTCTATTAGGTTAAGGTTGTGTTTTTCAGCACGTGTTGTAAGAGCAAGAAGGAAAGGCAATACTATATTGTCTTTTGAGGAATATTCAGACAGATTAAGAATGATGAAGCTTTGCCTTCTGAAACCTCAGAAACACTTTCTGGTACTAGTAGTTTGAATGATTGAAATGGTCACTGTTAATGGAGTGAAGGGGGGTCAGTAATTTGCTAACACATCAAATAAGGAAATAACTGCCCAATATTCAGAGGTACTTAGACTTTCCTAAATTTTGTGGTGTGTATATACTTGTGTGTGTGTATCTATACAAAAAATGGTGTGTATATGTATGTATATATATATATTTTGAATACTAGGTTACTAATACCCTTAAGGATTTAAAAGTGCATAAAGTAAGTGGGAGTTGGTGATAAAGATTGTACTTTTCTTAATATCTACCAAAAGTTATTGCCTATGTAGAGTCTTCTGTGTAGGTTTTTGCCTCTTACTAGACATGCTGAAAGGGACCTGGGGGTCCTGGTGGTCCACAAGCTGAGTCAGCAGTGCACTGCTGTAGTAACGAAGGCAAATCAGATCCTGGGATGCATCTGCTGGGGCATTACTAGCAGAGATAAAGGTGTGATCATCCCATTCTACTCTATGCTTGGCAGGCCATATCTGTAATACTGCATCCAGTTCTGGTCTCCACAATTCAAAAAAGGCATGAACAGACTGGAGAGGGTCCAGAGGAGGACCACGGAAATGATCAAAGGTCTGGAGAACCTCTCCCATGAGGAAAGACAGAAGGTGTTAGGTCTTTTCACCCTGGAGAAGAGAAAGCTCAGGGAGGACCTCATCACAATATTCTAGTACTTACAGGTATTCCTTTATATTTATATTCCAGTCTGTCTTACTACAAAGAAGATGGAGGCTCTGTCTTCACAAGGAGCCACATGGAGAAGACAAGGGGCAAAGGGTACAAATTGCACCGGGAGAGGTTTCATCCTGATATAGGAAAAACATTTTTTACAGTGAGAACAATCAATCTCTGGAACAAGCTCCCCAGGGGTATGGTGGAATCCCTATCAATGAAGGTTTTCAAGATGAAATTGGGCAGGGTGCTAGATAATCTCATCTAGGCTCCCTTTTCCCACAAAAGGTTGGACCTGATGATCTTTTGAGGCCCCTTCCAACCTGGGCTGTTCTGTGATTCTGTGACACTATGATTCTATGCACAGAGTATGGGATTTAGTAACTAAATAGACGATAGAGTATTTAAAGACACAGTTAAACATCCTTAATCAGGACATCAAACCATCTTCATGCTCTCCTTCTGCTATCCTGCTAATAGTACATTATAATTTCCAGTCCTGGAAAATATCCTCCATGTCAAGGACTGCTGCTTTGATCCTTGGATTCTAGTCTATTCTTGTCCTGGACATGGTGGAATGCAACAAATAATACTCATCTGGAAATGATCAATAATAACATAAAGTGCTTGACTATCTTTTTTTCCTCTTTTGTTCCCATCTACCTTCAAAAGCCATTGTCAGCTCTCACCCCTTCACCACTTCCCTCCCATGTTTTGGAGTATTTCTCCTGTGAGTTTGTTTCCGCTTCTAAGACCTGGGTAGTCTGGATCCTATGTAGATCTACATTGAACACCTGAAAAACGAGTCGGCTTCCGCCACCTGCATTTATACTTGTTATTTTCTTCCTAAAGCAAAATATTTCCAAATGGATTAACCCTCCTTGGGTGATCCGTGAATGAAATATGAATTTTGCCTTAAATACTGTCTTGCTGATCACATATTTCCTTGTCATGTTTACATGTGAAGGTGCATTTGCTCCTTATTTTTTGCTACAGCATTGTACCTGTTTGTAGTTGCTCCTAGAAGATGCTGGATGCACAATACATTTTGGTGGCTTTAAGCCTGCTTTGCAGAATCCCAAATAGCTGTACAATATATAATGACCATTTTAGTGTATGACAGTAATTTAAAGTAGAAGCTGAGCCTGAGCAAGAAGTATATCCTCTGGCAAGCAGGAAGAGCTCTTGCCCTGCCAGCTCTGTAATGCCTTGCCACCAGGGCCCAGCTGTGATTCTTCAGAAGAAACAGTGGAATCCCATGTACAGTACTGTAGCTTCAGCACTGGTTTCTGTAACCTATTTCCCACTCTTCAACATTGGATGACTCTAAAATTACCACTGTGCTTGCAAAGATGATTTTTTTTCTTCCTCAAATCCCTGTATTTGGTCCTCCCATCTCGCAGTTGATGTTTTGTTTGAAAACCAAAGCTTAATGCTCAAAGTCATCAGCCATACCCCACCCTTTGTTTCTTTTTCTATTGTCAATTTCCCTCTTTCTCGTGAGATCAGTGGTCCAAGGATGGACATATTTTTCCTTAGATATTAATTAGATATTAATTAATTCTTATTAATTAGATATTCATTAATTTCTTAGTGATCTGCTCATATCTTCCAACAGTTCACCAAACCTCTTTTCTCAATGCGGTATTCTTTCCTCTCTTTCTTCATTGTCAGTCAAAAACAAAACACAAGACCAGTATTTGTTAGCTTTTTAAAATCATATTTCTAACCTCACCTGTTTCTTGCCTTTTTCTTAATTACCTACTTCTAATGATGCAACTTTGTCTTGTCCTTCGATAGGCAAATTAAAACTGCTACTAACTCTACCCAATTAACTAAATTACTTTTCCTTAAACTCTGGTCGCAAACCAGCCAAACATGGCTTTCGTTTAACAGATGGCAGTATATTCCTTTTACAAATGCCACACCTGGTTATCTACATTATGGAGGACCTAATTTATTTTTCTTGATCATTCTGCTATCTCTGACAGAATAATTCTTTCTCCTGTGCAGATCTTTACCTTTTTCTCTTCCTCATGTGCCGGTTTGTGTTAGGGCTTTGACAGATCCCTCTTCTTTATGCTAAAAAACTGTCTTTAGACTGTTCTGTTTTCTCCCAAACTTCCAGCTCCCGCATCCACCTGTCATGATGGGTCTGTTAGTGATGAAATAATTTTCTGTCCTGTCTTTGTTAAGCTAAATAAAAATTTGGATTTGAATTACTGGTTTTAAGTAATGATATCATGGGGTCAGAAGAGACTCTCGATTCCGTATGGCAATGTGAATGCTGGTCACATTATCAGTAACTTGAAAATGATAAATATGCAGTAAGTTTATTTATTCATCAGTGAAAAGACCCACAAGGTCTTCAAATGATGTATAAGAGAATAATTTTTGTATGTGCATCTATTTTGGAAATGCTACGCTATCTTTTGGTTAGAGTACCCATATAAGGTATCAACTCCTGATACCTAAGCAGAAGCTGATGTTACTCTATTTTGTATGCCAAAGATTAGTCTGAATTATTTTTAGTATTATTATGTTTGTTCAAATAGGTCAATGGTACTTGAAAGGTCTATTAAGCTACAGATTAATCTCCTANTTTTTTTTTCTCTTTCAGAAACATTGCATTTTTTTTTACACCATGTTCAGAAGTAATACTTCAAAATATCAGTATGGTGCCATCACGCTATAACCTCAAAATGTCCAAACCAGTTGCTTTTGGATTCTAAAATTTCATGCAGACGCTTTTTGTCTGAAGAAGCTTTAACAAAACGCAAAGTTNAAGCTGATGTTACTCTATTTTGTATGCCAAAGATTAGTCTGAATTATTTTTAGTATTATTATGTTTGTTCAAATAGGTCAATGGTACTTGAAAGGTCTATTAAGCTACAGATTAATCTCCTATTTGTCATATAAGTATTCTAAGAGTCCTGACAAAAACATTCAAAGATATTTCTGTTCCAGTATATCCAGCTTGACTTACTTTTTTAGCTGACCCTTCATGTCTCTTTTTTTCNAAGAATATCTCAATTTTGTTTTGAGTGTCTGTTGCTAATATCAGATTCGAAAACCACTTTATGTATCTGTCAGTTCTACAGAGATAGCTTCATTATCATTACAATACTAGCTGTCGACAGTACACTGTATGAGACCAGCTTTATGTTGGCAAATTACTCCAGTCTTTTCACATAACTAGATGACAAATCCCAAATTATGGTGGGTTGATTTTATAATTCGTCCTTCTTCAGGCGTGTTATTGCCTACATGCACTGTGGGGAACAATCCTGCATTGGCAGGGAGATGGAGTATTGACTTAATATAGGTCTTTAACTCCAGTGTATGTACTGAGTTGCTACAGAAATGGGAAGTGGTTTTTCAGAGGAGAAGAAGTCCAAACCTGGGACCAAAGTTAAATATAACTTAGAATTAAGCAATATTAGTGTAGTAGTACTTTTCTGTATTTTCTTCAAATGTTATATGTTATTTTTAAAAATATGTGGGTCTTGGGAAAGGGATGCTTTTATGTAGCTATGGTTGTTTTTCTTTTATGGTCTACTGCCAGCATGCAAAGACCGTGCAATCAATAAGGGGCAATGGGAATTCTATAACTGTCATTAACTGGAGTGTTTATTAATTCTCAATTAGAGTGCTAATCTGTCTTACCTGTGCAAACTTGTTGAAAGGAATGGAGTGATCCAGGTGTCATCAAAGGTATATGACTAATGTGAGATCACAGACATTTCTCTGGGGGAGAAAATTGGCAACTATAGGCAATCCTGTGCAAGATTTAACCCATATTAACTTTAAGACCCAAGTGTGGTCGACTATTAAGACTATGGGTATTGCTACAGTCATTTGGGTACAATTAGGTTAATGTTTTATAGTCGCTATTCAGTACGGAAACTTTTTTTCTTAAGATTCAAGATGCTTTGATTTTATAAGAACAAGCTGATGCTTTCTGCAAGATCACATAGGAAAACATTATTTTCCTTTGCACCTCTAAAAGAACAAAGAAGAAGATAAGTAGTTATCAATAGGCCATCAAAGTTTGCATATGTGAAACCTGTTAGAGAATCATGGCAACGCCCTTGACCTCTCAAAAGCCACTGTGCACTTCTTTATTGTGAAGAGATCTGTTTTTATTGCACAACATTACTTTGGTAACTGTTGCATGTTAATGGTGGCAGCTGTTCCATCTTTTACTGCTGTCAGTGGAGAAAGCCTTTTTGCACAGTTTAAGCATACGTCTATATTTAGTCTTTGAAATAATCAGAAGAAAGCATTACTTCAAAGGAGGAATGCTATGACAAATTGTATTTCATGCTAAGGAACAATAATTTCTGTAGGTAGGGAAAACAATAAGACCCTTTTACCGATGATCACACACACACAAAATGAACCAAAGAGGTGACTTTTCTAAGAAAGAATTTTACTTTCTCAAATAATTAATGTAAAGTCTGAATTAAAAGATTTAAAATGCTATTGTATTACTTCTTAGACTGTACTTACCTTCAGCTGGCAACAGCTTTATGCATTTGTTTTGTTGACATTAACACCATTTAAGGTATGCACTATAGCTTTGAAAGTCAAGTCACAGGCAATGTTCTAAGCTGGCAAATGTCACTTGTCACACTTAAACGTTGGAGTTAAGTCAAATCATACCATGCAGGATGTTTTCTGTATTGATCTGAAACAAACCAGAAAGCTTCCTAAACCACAGAAGCAACCAGGAAAAGTTCTCTAGAAATTGCACCCCTTTCCTAAAGCAACTCCCCATAATGCTGTAAAACTTGAAAATTCAAATTTTCTTTTCCCCTTACCAAATGTTAAAATTGTATCATGGGAATGCATTTTTTTTTTCAGCATAGCTTCAGGTGGGGAAAAAACAAATACAGAGCTGTTAATCAGTATTCTTTTAAGTCAAATAAGGCATTTAAATGATGAACTTGGAACACAAATTTTGTGTACTAATCCCAGTCAGGTCCTGTGCTTCTAATGTCCATGGTAATACTATGAAGCTGACAATGGAATCAGTAAAGCAGGAGTATAACTGAAGTGGCAGACCATGATACATGAATTTTTCCATATCCTAAATTTTCTTTTCTCCCTTCTTTTTCCTTAAACCTTCTGCCTCAAATCCCTCTTCCCTAATTCTTGTTCTGGAATCATCAGAAATGACATAGCTTGAGTAAATCCTGACAAACTCACCAAAAGATTTGCTTATAAAATAACCACTCTGCTCTTTTGTACAGCTTGAGTTGATATGCAAAATTTGAACTTGTGTAGCTCAACTAGTAAATAAACCAAACGGTTTAGCCCCCTGTATGTGAAAATACAAATTCACATATACAAAAAATAACTTGGTGTCTTGGCTGAATGCTACACAGTCATTCATAATCCATTTAATCCGGATTTCCATTTGCCCCTGGATGGTAGCTTCCTTTTATTCTTAGGCTCTCAGTATTTTGCTTTCAGACTTCTAGTAGTCTTGTTTTTCTGTGTATAGTGTGCTTAGCTGTTCCTCTCTGTAAATTACCTGTGTCTGATACTAGTTCCATGGGCTTACTTCATTATAGCTTATAATTTGATCCAAAGTCACCTGCTGAAAAGAATAGACTGAATTTGTATAGGAATATACACACACATCTAGTCACTTACTCTTTGGTGAATTACAATAAAAATGCACCTCTTTGTTGCTGTGATAAAAAGGGCGATGTGCTATAAGAGATCTTTTTTGTAATCGGTAATATGTGTCTGATGCTTTTCCTTGCTAGTGTTTGTTGCTATTCTCTCCTCTATAAGCATGTTTATCGAGGTCTGCTGAAAGCCCAGAAGCCCATAGGTCAGAGAACAGCATTTTGATGGATTATGGGATTGTAACTGTCCCTGCCAGCTGACAGCTTTTATTGGCTGGGAGGATGAGCCTGTAAACCTTTATATAATTATTGTATTACAGCCACTGTGCCTCTGTGTTGCTGGCGCTTGTTCAGGGATCAATGTGAAGATAATTTCAAAAATGAATAGTAAGTATTGATCGTCCCTTGGTGGAGCCTTATCAGTGGCTGAAGCAGACTACTGTAGATTATAACTTCAATGTCATTTATGATGATATGATACGTATTGCAGAGTAGCAATTTAAACAAAGGGCTGATTTAATTCACAATGGATTTTTGTAGCGTGATGGGTAATAAATCACAATCTGTGTAATTTTTAGAAATGAACACATGTTGGCAGTAGTTCAGGGCAGTTCCTGGGAGATCTGAAAATGACCAGGGAGGGCAAATATCAGCAGCGAACCCCTCCTGAATGATTGGCCCTTACTTGGTTCTGACATTCAGATGACCTTGGGGGCTCTGCTGGCAGCTGCTGGTTAATTTTCTTCACTGAGGACACAGTTTAACTTTCTATCTATCTGCCAATTACCTGACATTTTCAACTTATCACCTTCTATTTTTTAAATTATTGGAGGCACATCCACATTTTGACACTTTTTTAGGCAAGTATTCGTTTTTTTTGCCTGCTGCTGAGACATCTCTGCCAAGCTGCTGTATGCTGCTGTAAACCCTTTTACTAAAGAAATTAATAGCTTGACTAACTCTGGGGTGAAAAAGCACAGACGTACTGAAAATTACGAAGCTTCCTTTCAATTTAGGAAGACAAAGTGTTTATATATAAGAAGCAAATGGTACCTGAAAAATCACCCAAACCAAGGTCACTATTTAAACATATATATGGCAACTGATAAAATATTCTTTAAGTGTAGAATATATTGTAGCTTTTTTTTTTTTTTGGCTAGAATTTTCTGTATTTATCATTAATAAATACTTCTTCTGAAATAATGTGAGGAGAACAGTTTCAACCCTGCAACAAACAGGGTTGCCATGAAGCTCTCAGGCTTAACTGACTCTTACAGTATTTAGATATTTTGTTAAGCATTTTATGCAGGCTTCCAAAGTATTGCAAATGACTCTAACCAAGATGTGTCACTAATAAGGTATGAAATCCTAGAGTGAAGTAAATTAATTTCAAGGCTTTTGTTTTCATTCAGAATGTAACGTTGTTTACATATGTCTGGTGAATTTAATGTTATACATTTTATTTTATATTTTCATTTATAACTTTGTGATTTAATTTTCTGCTGAAGTCCTGCAAAGAAGACATTTATGAGTTTAAGAGAAAATAAACAATAGAGGTAGGGGGATCAGTCACAATATATCACAATGCTTAGAACTAATAAATGATAATCATTAAGTGAGCTGCTTTCAAAACTTAGAAAATTAGAAAACAGTACAAGGAAATGATAAGTGTTGAACACTGGGAGCTTTGAACATTATGGGAGGAATAAGAGGCTAAAATGCTATTATCGTGATATGGAGCCTTCTTTGGGAAAGCATTAAAGCATGTATATTATGCATATATTATGCATGTAATTAGGTCTTGTTAATGTAAGTCAGCCATGAAAACCTGCTTAAGTGCTTTCCTAGGAAAAAGTGTTGAATCAATGCCATGCTGATGCAGTTTAGAGTCCGATCTGGTCTGTACGAGGTTGTTAAACAGAATTACTATAAATGGGAGTGACCAAATAGTGTGTGGGTATTTTTGCAATACACCCCCCC
>VXAL01015731.1:33054-58125 GCA_013399475.1 Chauna torquata
TGTGCTTATCAACTAGAAGTGTTTGCCAGGCTTAATTTGACACATGAAATTTCATCCTTAACATCACAGAGGGTCTGGCATGCCTTGTGCCAGACGAGGTATTACAACTTTTCATTAGCATAGCAATTTATGTCAGAGTATGGAGAACCCATGGTAAAGAAGCTACCATTTCCTAAAGAAACTGGGAGTAATTTTTTCTTCATCTTCCTTCACAAAAGTTTCTCCTCTATCCTCTGAAGGCTAATTACTGCGTGGAACAGGGGAGAGTCCAGGTTCAGGGCATTTTACTGTATTATGGCTGTTCTAAATTGTTCTTCTCTACTGAAAAGCAAATGATTACAAATTTCCTTTAAGTGAGTTATTAAGTTGGTCGTTCAGATAAGAAAAGTTGTAGGGGCTTAAAAATCTATGTAGAAACAGCTATCATAGCCAGAGACAACATACAATCAGATATCCTCAGATAACAATCTGAGGATGTTATATTTGGACAAAAGGAGTTGGGTCTATGCACAACTTTCGCCGGGGAGCGGGGGGGGGAGCGGCGGGGAGGGAGAAGATTTTTCAGTAGCTTCCAAGTCTTTAAATTTGTCTCTGCAGTAAACAGTAATCAGTACTGGAGTGCAAAAAGAAGTGGGTCTGTGTGTAGAGGGAAGCAGTTGTCACTGGTTGTCACTGAAGACCCAATATCCATGCCTATTTTGATGAGTTAATTTTGGATTAGCTCTAATCTCGTTAAGTGTACTGAATAAGCAGCTGCTGACCAGTAAACTTAGTTTACTTGAGTCACATCTGAAAAGAATCTCATCATGTATATTTTGAAACCCACAATGCAAACCAAAGCATGATAACTGAGGAAAGTCAAGAGATTAACTTCAGAAGTGCACTGCCAAACTAAAGCATTAACGTAGATCCACCCAATGTCCTCCTAACCCACAGTCATCCCTCATAAAATTCCAACATTATCATGGGTTATGCTCATAATAGAATACAGAACATAAGATTTCTGGTCTTTGAGAATAAATGTGACTTTCCTGACACAAAATATGGAAGTTGTTTTAATTCTTCTAATTAGTTAGTTCCTTTTGTGTAGTGCTGAAATTTACAGAGTTTTCCCCATCTTACTCATTTAGAAGTGGTCTCCTCATTAGGACATTCACCAGTGTCCTGATTTTTCACTCCAATGGATAGTATTTGAGAAGTTAAGTTCTTTTAGCCATATTGAGAAAGTGGCTTAATGTAACACATTGGACATGGAGAAGAGTCTGTCTGTTGAGGTAAAATAGCATTCCCCTTCTTCCATCCTCCCTTGCTATATATGACTTGCTTTAGGTTCATCCACACTGGATGCTGTAACACTACTGCTGTCTCCCCAAGTAACTGGACACTGCAAAGTTCTGAGTGGTTGTGGGGACAACTCATATAAAAAATCCAAACACTAAGTATAAAATCTATTGTTAAAATATAAAATATATATAAAATGTAATACAATATAACAGCACACAAATGTATTGCATTCTAGACATCGTTAAATTTGGTGGTGAAAATATTATTTTCCAGGAGTACTGATTAGATTAAATTTAAGCGGTTTATGACAATGGGTGGACTAATAATCTATTCTTTTAATGGGAATATTTAAAAAGAGAAAAAAAGATGAAAGAACCCAACTCAACTTTTCTCTTTTTTCTTTTCTTTTCTTTTCTTTTCTTTTCTTTTCTTTTCTTTTCTTTTCTTTTCTTTTCTTTTCTTTTCTTTTCTTTTCTTTCCTTTCCTTTCCTTTCCTTTCCTTTCCTTTCCTTTCCTTTCCTTTCCTTTCCTTTCCTTTCCTTTCCTTTCCTTTCCTTTCCTTTCCTTTCCTTTCCCCTCCCCTGGTTATCTCATAGCTTTAAGATCATCTCCTGCTAATTTTAAAGAGACTTACTCAGGACAGCTGATTATTTGCTTTGATGATAAACAGGTAATGATTTTCTCAATAAATCTAACTCTTTTGCACTCTTCTCATTGTTAAGGATTGTTTGGTAGATGCTTTATGTGAATTTACAGATTCATGAAGCTTCTTTGATTATTCAGTCTTGATTCCACAATAAAGATATTTGGACTAGAGACCTGGGTTGAACAGTGCCATCTTTGTCCTAGACAGGATGACTGTACGTTGTAATTATTATGCTTATCAGTATTTGAAACTAAGAAACAAATGTGTTTTCCACAGATCTGCATTACCCTCCAAAACGCTCAAACACAGTGTGAATTTCTTGTATGGGAGTGTATGCTGTGAGGAACATACACTGTGAAAAGGGACTTTTTATTTAATTTTTCATTTTCCTAGAAGGGGAGAGGAGAAGGAAATTAAACACAGAATATCATGTTTATTGATACATAAAGACTGGATCAAAAACCAAGCAGCAACAACAACAACAACAACAAAAACCCAAAACCCCCACAAAACTAACACAGATTTGAAATAATAAATGAAAATTAATTAATTTTGCTTTCAGCTGAATCTTTATATGGTCACAGAAGAATTTAGCATGGATGGGACCTCCAGAGGTCATCCAGTCTCACCTGCTCAGAGCATGTTCAGTTAGAGCAGGTTGGTCAGGGCCATGTCCAGGCCAGTTCTGAGTATTTTTGAGGACGGAGATGCTAAAGCTGCTCCGGGTACCTGCGACAATGCCACAATGTCATCCACACTTATGGTGAGGAAAGTGTACTTCTATATTCCTGGAACTGTCCTTGCTCTGAGTTTTGTCTCTTGTCCTGTCACCAAGCGCCTCTGACAAGAGTCTGGCTGCATCTTCTCTGGACCTTCTCATTCAAGAGTAATAGAGAGCAGTGTGATCTCCCCTGACCCTTTTCCAGGATGTGCAAGCCCATTTCCCTTAGCCTGTCATAATACACCCTGTTCTCCAGCTGCCTGACCATCTTGGTAGCCGTCCACTGGGCTCACTCCAGTAAGCCAAAGTCTTCCCTGAACCAGGGAATCCAAGACTGGACATGGCTTCCCCAAAGTGATCTCACCAGTGGCATTTAGAAGGGAATATTAATTTTCTTTTCCTTATCATGTTAATTCATCTATAGTAAAGTCATGTTATTCTGAATGGCCAAAATGGTTGACATGGTTCCCTCAGTAATCACTGAGGTTCTGTCTGTCCTGTTCCCCATCTTAAGAACCAAAACACATTGGCCAGCTTAATTGCCTTACTTCTTTGTTGTCAGAGCAAGGCTAGAAAGCAGATACAAAAAGCAGAAACATGAGTCCAGGTTTCTTTGTTCAGCCTGCCCTTCATGTATCCGCAACATCTGGTTGCTCTGTTTTCCTTTGCTATCTCTTTTCTATGTGGAAACTTTTTATTTTTTTCCCTGCAAAACCACCTGCCCGCATTTTCATTTCACCTACCTGACATAAAAAAGATTAATTTTCTCACAAAAGTAATGGGTAAAATGGCCAATAATTTAAAAATCCTTAGTATCCATGAATTTTAAAAAGTCTGTGTTGTTTAATGATTCAGGTCCTCTGAAGAAAAAAAGTGACTGCTTATATTTCTTAAAAGAACCATCTTTAATTAATTTTAACATAAACTCATCAATTTACTTGTAAAATCTGAGAGAATTCATTCTGAGCTTTAAGTGTGCATCATTTCAGACAAGTTTCTTATATAAAAAGTAGTTTGAATCTCTACTTCAAGTGCAACACCCAAGTTAGCTGTAACTATGTAATGGTGAGTGGTGCTTCTCACAGAATGTTTTTTAAACATTTATGCTAAATGCTTGTTGACCTTTAACTACAACATTGAGAATTCACCATGCAAGTTATTACATAAGTTAATGAGGCCTTAAATTGGGAAATTTTAGAAGATTCTACTGTTTTTGGTAATACAGGAGCAAGCTGTTAAATGTGTGACTCTTCTTTACAATGAATGATTTTTTTTTTTTAAACTGGGCTTTTAAACAACATAGCTACCTAAGATGGCACCACTACTTTGAAAAAACTGTTTATTTATTAGCCAATATTGACTGTATCCATTGAAAGAGTCAAATTTGTGAAGTGCTATATCTTTCATCTTTTTTGTAGAATTCCAGCAAAAACTATATTAAAAAAATAATTTTACAGTACTTGGATGAATAAGTGAGCTCCTTTATGTAATGCTTGTGTAGACCTTTTTTATTTGAGCATTCTTTTTTTTTAATTCAGCAAAACAGGAGTATAGAAGTTGGTTTTAGATATTCTAGCGAGATGATAAGCTGGAAAGACAACATACTTCTGCTGCTTTATCCTTTTGCAGTCTCTATAGGCTTAGTCAAACCTATAAATGGTTTTCATTTTGATTTGATCACATTTGCTTTGTACTCACTTTGTAAAGGAGGTGGCAGTTAGTTATTCTAGTTAGTCTTGGTGATATCTATCTTGGAAAGAGAGCTATGAAGGTATTGAATAAGAGTCAAGCTGATTTGGTGTGAAGATTCTTGCATAGTGAATGAGCAGAAAAAGTGCAAAGCAACTCAAGTTTTTTTTATTTTTTGAAAGTGGGCAGGTGATAAGTATTCGATATTTGTATGGATAGTATAAGCATGTACATTTTTCATAGTGGTTTTTTTTTTTTTTTTTTTTTTTTTTTTTTTAACACCGCTTTTTTTNTTTGTGAACAGCAGCTATTTGCTCCTGTTAGTCCTTCAAATTGACTGAATTAACTTCTAGGTAGTGCCTCTAGCAAAACAATGTTCTCATCAAATTCAAGAGATTTGAATAGAGTAACTCAGCAATGCTGTCTTCAGTCTTCTTTCTTTTGCACCTGTCTTTTTCAGAGAAATGAGACCTTAGCATCATTATCCAGGAAGACAAGGCATGCATTGCCAAAGGACAGTGGTGCAAGCTTGGAAGTGTAAAGGGAGTTTGTAACAGTTTAAATCTTGAGTGAAGATCTTACTGCACTTCTTAGAACAATATATCCTGCTGCCAGAGCATGAATAAACTAATTGTAGTTTAAGTAGCGTGCTTTATAAAGAATTAGCCTTCTTTGTATAAATGGAGATGTGATTTATTGATAATCTCAGCCAATATTTACCGTGGAATAAGTTTAGTACCACACTTGTAAGTCACCATCTCTACTGATATCAACAATGAAATTACAATGTAATCAGTGTAGGATGTGGAGCTTATGAGCACAAGTATACTTAAAATAATCAGTCAGAGTTCAGTTCAAAAAGCAATATAAGGTGCAATTCTCTAAGCAACATACTTTCATCACTTGCACAATTGGTCCAGCAGAAGAGAAACTGGGGATAATTTTTGTATGTAGCTCTGTGATATCTCTTCTGAAACACTGAACGAAGCAGAATTTGTAGAAATATTTTTTCTCCCTAACCTCATTAGCTAAAGAGTGTAATGCACAAGTATTTTGGAAGATACAAACTAGTTTGTCCAGTAATATTTTCAAACCTTCTAGCACTGAATGTGTTATTTGCATATTTTGGGACATGCTTTACATCTCTGCCATAGAAATGCCAGCCTAACCATTAAGGGGTAGTAAGGGAAACCAAACTTCCTAATTTCAGAATATGCATTACCAAATTTACTTGTGAAAAGTAGGGCAGTAACTGCTGTCACATCTGTTCAGTCCCAAGAGCCAACCACCCAACCCTACTCTTCTGTATCCAGACCTCACACCTATTCCTGACTTTCTTTCATTCATCTTGCCATAGTTTTCACTTCCTGTGCATGTCTTCTTCCTAATAGCATGGGTCAATGCTCAAGTAGCCATCAGGCATCCCTCTAAAATCCATTCTAAACAGAGATATAGATTATTCCTTTTGCTGAACTGTATAGTATAGATCTCTGATGAATATGTAAAAGTCCTGTGTTTAGTCCTGATGGTGACCATAACAGGAAAAAGCAAATTTGGTGCATATGCAGATCAAGATGAAATTGTTATGAAAAGATTTAATGTTTGGCATTTTTTAGCTTTATGGTCCTTAATGTCTTCAACCTTGCATTCTGCCTGCATTCTCTGCAGTTGTTCTACTGATACCACTTGATAATTTTTTATATATAATATCTAACATATGTCAACATAATTGTATTCATTAAGGGTAGAAACATTCCCCTTGCTGAAAAGCTATGCAGAACAGAGTTTTCCTAGAAAAGGGGCAGAATTTTTTTTTAGCTGTTCTTGGGAGAATACACTGAAGTGCACTCTGGAAATCTGCTCAGCAAACAAAAGAATTGATGTCACGGGCTTTCACCTCAGCTGAAAAGCAGTACCCATACCTTTTATCTACTATGTAAAATGGATAACAGCTCAGGTCTGGGAGTCAACAGCCTCCACTCAGAGGAGGATAAACTACCTCCTCTGCTCCACACATGGTTGCATCAGAAAGAGTGGAGTACCTAACGTCCAAGAGGAGCTCCTGGGCAATGTCTGTCTCTGCAGGTACTTCTCCACTGCTCTATTTGGGCTTTAAGCTAAGCCATATGACCACACAGATCTGTCTCATGTAATCTAGTGTAACTATAGGCTTGCCCCCACCACAATAGAGTCGTCCTTTGCTACTTATTGCTTCCCCCTCGAGTAAGTTTTTGATCAGATCAGTTGGTTGGTAGGTTTTACTGTGGCCAAAAAAAAAAAAAAACCAACAACATGAGGGAAGTGGATACATGAGGACTCTCAGTAGCACCTTTTGCTGCAGGGATTAAGTTCTTGTGTGAAAGCCTGCAGTGGTGGCTGGTGCCTCCCAAATTTTAGACTTGAGGCTGCAGTCAAATTATTTTAAATCACAGTGGAGAAGAACTGCTTACTTGATGGGTGTCACCTCAGGCGTGTTGGTAGCTGGTAACTGTTAACTCTTGATGTTGGTCAAAAGACATATGCTACTATAGGCATAAGAGTGAACACTTGATACATTAGGGTCAAGTGTTTCGAGGTGGATGTGGTGCTGTGGCTCCTTGTCCATAACAAAACTTCTGCCTTTTCTGTCCTGTGTTTAGTACACCAGTGGCACAGATCAGATTAGCATGGGATGGATGTCTGATCTGCTGTTCAGTCAGCTTCGCTCAAGAGTGCTGATGGCTTCTGTTAAACAATGAGCCTGAACAATGTGAATCTTGTGAACAGCAGCCATTTTATATTTCTTCAGTGAAGTTCATCCTCAAAACACAGCACCCAAGAAGTGACAGAAAAGGAGAGACAGGATCTGAAGCTGTTTGCATCTGTGAGAAAAAGAGGTTATGTTATTTTCTGACAGAAGGTTAATGGAGAAATCTGTTCAGAACATGGTATTGAGTGTTTGGTAACAAACAATGATATATGCAAATATTATATAACCACTGGTGACAAAAATCATCATACGGGGGACAAAAGCAATTTTATAGCATTATTGACAGACCGTAGAGTACCTTTTTTTGAAAGATACTAAATCTTAGTTTGGAGACACAGACTTGGAAGGTGGAAAGAAGATTTGTTGTGTGTGCTGCCTGGTAGCAAGGACTAGGGAGGGGAAAAGACATTAAGGAGTAAGAAAGTAATAGCTTGAAGAGGAAAATATAGTAAATGTGGCCTTGAAAAAAGGTACTTGGCTAATAATAGGAAAACTGAAATGAACTGAAAAAAGTATGGAAGTGAGGACTCTGAAGGGAAAATATGGACTAAAGATATGAAAAGAAAAGGAGAAGTCAAATACTTCTTCCTAATATTTTTTTGGGAAAATTTAGAAGAATTTATGAGAGGCAATATAATACAAGCAATGAAAAATTAAATAAGGTTTTAAATTGTGAAGTATGTCATATTTACACATTTCTGTTCTAAATGTAAATTTGAGCTTTGCTGATCTCACGAATGTCTTCTCTCTTTGGGCCTGAAAGAAATCAGGAAAGTCTCCTGTATAATATGTTGGCTGGTCAACATCAGATTCTTATGTATACCTGAGCCCTAAGTTGGCACTAGACCTTGCCAAAAGTTAGTGCAAACAATAGAACAAGGCCAGTATAGTTCATTTGCTGCACAGTGAGTTTGTGATGAGATGTTTTAGTAGAATTCGGTTATTAGACAATATAGGACTCGAGGTAATGGCCGCAAGTTGCGCCTGGGGAAATTTAGATTAGATATCAGGAAAAACTTTTTCTCTCAGAGAGTGGTCAGGCACTGGAACGGCCTGACCAGGGAGGGGGTGGAGTCACCGACCCTCGCGGTGTTCAGGAAGCGCCTGGACAAGGTGCTGCAAGATATGGTTTAGTAGCTTAGTGGGTAGTATTGGTGCTAGGATGACGGTTGGACTAGATGATCTTGAAGGTCCTTTCCAACCTTGTGATTCTGTGATTCTGTGAATACCTCTGTTCAGGTTTCAGCTGCAACAGAGTTAGTTTTCTCCACAGTAGCTGGTGTGGTGCTGTATTTTGGATTTAGGATGAGAGTAAGTCTGATAACACACTGATGTTTTAGTTGTTGCAGAGCAGTGCTTACACAGAGTAAAGGACTTTTCTGCTTCTCATACTGCCCTGCCAGCGAGGAGGCTGGGGGTGCACAAGAGGCTGGGAGGGGACAGAACCAGGACAGCTGACAAAAACTGGCCAGAGGGTTATCCCATAACATATGGCATCATGCTGAGCAATAAAAGTGCCCCTGTGAGTTGGCCGAAGGGGCTGCCATTGCTCAGGAACTGGCTGGGCATTGGTCAGCAGGTGGTGAGCAATTGCATTGTGCATCACTTGTTTTGTGTATTCTNCCCACTGGGGGCAGGGGGAGTGATCGAACTGCTGGGTGGTGCTTAGCTGCCTGCTGGGTTAAACCACAACAACCTGCAAGCCAAAAGCATCCAGGAAGGCATCATGATTTTAAATCTGGGACCAAACTTTTACTGTTTCTTTCAGATGACTCATGACTGGAAAAACAGTATTCTCAAATATGGAGGGGAAATAAGGAAGTTCATTGTGCTATATATTGCAAGGTGTTATGAACAGTTCTATTTAGTAGTGATTTTGTAATACTGCCTGTATCAGTAGAGGACTGTACAGAGTGTGCAACATGAAAAGTGATTTGGTCCCTTTTGCTTATGTTACCCTTTTCAGTTATTTTAGCTTAATGCTTGTTTTGCCTTTTAGAGTATAACTTTAGTTCTTTTGTTACATTTCTTCAGGAAAGGAATAGAGATAATCTCAATGATGGTATTTTTTGATCTCAAGATAATGTGAATGAATGTTTATGTCAGTCTATAGAGAATCACTTTTCCATGCTTTGTTCCTTGTTTAGCCTTCAAATGCAGTATTTATCAGTCTGCAGAGCAAAACTATGTGCATGCCATATCATTACTAGCTCAGGGGGAATCATTCGAACCAATGTAATTTACTCAATATTGGTCAGTTTGACTCCTGACCCTAGTCCCCTGACAGTGTATCCTTGGCAACCCCTGATGTATGTTAAGTCAGGATGTGCTTATTGGTCTCATCTGTGACAGCTTGCTAAAGGCTGTTTAACATAGCTTGGTCTTTTCAAAACAAAATTAAAAATCAAATAATATGCTGTATTCTAATCAGAGTGGTATTTATACAAGCAGAGAAACAATAAATTTTGTTTTCAGTTCTGCAAATCTGATTTCCCTTTTCAAGTGGAGGAAAAAGCTTTTGGAATTAAGTTTTACAGGAAAAAATGTTTTGGGACAATATTGAGAAGAAAAATAATATATAGATTATCCAAGCATCTGTCTTTGTGAGACATTTGGGAAGTTTCGTATTCCATTCCCCTCTACATATCTCAAAGGTGGAAGATGAGAATAGTTCTGCAGTTCTATACACCATTGCAGAGTCATTTAGAGTATATTAGCGTAAGTAAGAGACTTTGCTCATTGATCTGCAAAAAAGTCCCCAGGATTGTTTCACCAGTTTTGTACTGTTTGTAGGTGTGAAAAGAAGCAGTTGGGCAAGTTTAACCGGGAACCTCATGATTTTTCCTATCTGATACAGAGCTGAGGGAAAGCCAACAAAACATGGTGTTGAGTGTTTCTGGAATAAGGGGACTTTAACCACACATCTCACTATTTACTTCCCAGTGGCTGGCATGATCCAATTAACCACAGCTAGTGAAGAAAAAATTAACTAAAGGTGCATTAATCTTTGTGTGACCAGACCATTCCAGATTTGTAGTGCTAGAAATGATATCAAAGCTTATAGTTTGTGTGATCCTGTGAACTGAGCACATTGTGTCTGGGCCAGAGGATCCATCTGCTGACCCAGTACTCTGCCATGTGTCTGCATATACCAGCATGGATATGCTACAGGGGGATGTGGTTTTAGATAGTGATCATCATCATCAACAACAACAACATAAAACTAAAGACAAACAAAAACCTTAAATCAAAAGGTGGGCTATCAGGTTTTTCAGAACAAGTAGGTGGGGATCATTTTAACTTCTTTTAAATTTTTTTTGGAAGTGTTCCTCTTGAAAGCAACTGCTGCCAACAACAGACATTTATTGTAGGTTTTTTCATTAAAAAGGCAAAAGACAAACAAATGCTTTAATTGGATGTACTATTTAGGTCCTGATTATGCAGCCATTGTTACCATTTTGAAATCAAGGATTCCACGGAAGATGGTTGAAAAGACTGGGAAAATTCGGATTCTGCCGCTAATTTTCTGTCATTAAGTATATTAAGATATGTATATATATATATAAAATGAGTTTTCAGAATACTTGATTAAATTGTGCTATTAGTTCTTTATTTTATATTTTCATTCTTAATCAGAAAATGGGGGAAGTACCGTAGGAAAAATGTTTTCTAAGGAGATGTAGCAAAGTGTTCCCAGTCCAAGCTATTTAAACCAACACTTAGGAAAGCTGAAGTAACTTTAGGGGCTTATTTTTCACCTTTGTGCGTTATGAATTGAGGTTGCTTTTTGTCTCATTCATTAAGCATCATCCAGTACTTCAGTGAGTTAATGATTCTCCACACTGTCTTCAGACGGGATATGCAGCACTACAGTATTCCTAGAATACAGTCTAGCTATTAACTAAAACAACAATCCTGTGCAAATATTTGCGTGTGATTGTACACTAAAACTGGTTATATTCATGTAGAGGTGAATTTTATCTAGGTGCCCTTCATTAGGTTACAGTCTATGAGGCTTCAGATGTGATATCTTAAAAAAAAAAAAAAAAAATTTATTTCTTTTGTTTATATAAAGCAAAGATGTTGTTGCATCCACTTGAAAACTCTGGTAAGCTGTGTCAGTCTCAGTAGCTGTCCTGTGAAATTTTGCATTTTCCTGAAAGCTAAGAGGCCAGTTAGAATGTTAGCTTTTTTTTCAGGATAACAGCACATGTTCACTAGAAAGATCTAGAATCAATTTATGTTCAAGCGTGGCATAGGTGCATTAGAAGAAGAGTCCTATCAGAAAGAAAATTTGAGAAAAGGACCAGAGTTCTGTATGGAGCAAATATATCTTTCAACAATAGTTGCAAGCCTTACTTACCTGGCCAGCAAAAGCAGATTTATGACTGCATTACAAGCAATTGCTGAATGAGAACTTCAGTCAGACCCTGAATATGTAATGCATCACTGGCTCTCAATTTTGTGGACTGATACCAGCTAGAATGCTGTATTTACTGCAGTGCTTCAATGTCAAGCCAATGGCTGATTTGGTTAGCAGACACAATTTTCCTTTCTCAAAAGCATGGAACATCTTAGTTTTGGCTGCTGGTCGGAAACCTGTAGGGGCTATGTGTTAAGTACTTTGCAAAAATTTTGTTTTGCATGTTGATTAAGCTGGCTATCTAAGATAAATCCTCTTTGTAAGACTTGCTATATTTATTCAGAAGCAAATGCTTGTACTAAGTTTCTGACATAACTTACCAGCTAAGATATTTAAATAGCTGTGTAGTTCTCAAAAAAGTGGATTGTATTATAAAATATTACACAGCTATACAGCACTAGTGTGAAATCTTACCATTTTTCTAACAGGCATACACCAAGGAATCTACTCTTTTAATAAATTCTGATGTTCTATGTTTTAAGACACCAAACAAACTATTATTTAGAAAGCAGTTTCCGTATGTAGGCAAGGAAATACTGTTCATATCTGAGTTTTATAGTACTATATAATAGCCATTATGAAAAGGCTATGATGTTTTATTTACTATCAGTAGAGAAGAAAAAAGGCAGTGTACAGGGGTGAAGCGTAGAATTGGCATGTACGTACTACGAGTGTATAATTAAATGTGTGTATATAAAAAAAATACAGAAATTAACAGGAACCAATCACATCTGTCCTGAAATTTTAGTTTTCTGATATTGATACAATTTGACTAGGTGAACTGCTGGGAAATTTTAGCATTACAAACTGTGATTGTTTCCTTCTAGCCAGTCTTGACTTACTTTACCTATTTTTTTCCTAATACAGCATAAGCAACCATGGCTTCTTAGAAGTTACCTCTTTATTTATGTATATGTTTAATGATGTTAAGCAAAATGGTGTTTGTTTATAAACCACAACTGTAAGTGCTGCATGATGTAAAATGGCTAAGGTAAATCTAGTCACCAGTAAAATGAGTTTAAGTGCCTGGATCTGTTTCTTGTGATATCTAAGACAAAGCAATATATACACTGAGATCCTAGCTAATACAAGTTTAATTTCCCTGAAGTCCGTGACTAAGTCCAACTGGCTGTGCGTCTGCCTCATTGACTTTAGCAGAATCAGGACCTTGTACGCGGAATCTTAGACTTGCACCTTGTGGTGCTTGTCAAAGTTCTCAAAAGCTGAGGTGGATATAAATAGGCCATGGTTCCAGACACAACTATGCCATCTTTATTTCAGTCAGTAGAAATAGTTAATTATGTTTTACCCCAAACCCAAGAAATAATTTTCACCCACAGAAGTAAAAAAGGAATTGTATCAGATATGCTCTTAAGTTGGAAACATCAAATTTCATATAGATGCAGTCCTTTACTGTAAATAAAGGCAAAAATTAAAAATTGTTTCATTAAAGAAACCAGCCAGCAGCGCATGGCATTGGGTGACATGTTTTGATTGCAGCCTGTTGACCACCAGATCCCTCAATCTGCATTGGCTTACTGTATTCAACTTTATCCACATTATTTCCCATACTTGAAGCTAAGTCTTGGAGGACTACGAGTTACAAACTGACAATGTACGCACACTCACATTATAAGAGTATTTCTTAATACATGCTTTGCTAATTTCTTCCAAGTTAAACTTCAGCCCTCCTACAGACAAACTAAACAATAAAAGTGAATTCATAATGGTAATAAACAATCTGTTTATTCTGCTTTTGGTATTAGATGCAAGATGAAAACAGGTAATTGACTTCTTATTTTTAGCAATTACCTAGGATGATACACAATATCGACTTACCTGGATCTGAAGACTGACTATAATAAGCAAGTGTTTGACTGCTTTATGTACAATATATGTGAGAATACAATTCCCTCCCCTCTCCCCCCAGTTTTGAAATACTTCATGTATGCTAAGGAGGGAGAGAACACTTGGTCAATCAGGTGGTACATTTTGGACAAAAAGATAACATATGAGCAGGGATAAGAGTTGTGCATCATTTAGTAAAAAGGAAATGCCAGCATACAGATGTGTTTGTGAAAGTGTGTGTAACTGAATTTACACAAAAATAGAGTGATTTCAGCAAGTCCAACTTGTCTGCAAAGATTGAACTAGTGAGATTACCCTTTCATCAACGTATACACATTGTCTCTGTCTCGCACACAGACACACATACAAAAACAAACTAGTAATGAGTGGGTACTTTATCAAGGCCTCTCTCCATCCTTCATTAAATGACAGAAAATTGCTCTTTGCTGAGTTTGTCAATGCAGCTTTCCCTCCCAGAAGCCCATTTGTTTCACATGCTAGCACAGAATATTGCAGGAATTTGCAGATTTTAAATGACAAATGTGTCGAAGTTTACCCAGTTCTGAATCATTCTTTTCTTAGACTGACTACAAGGTACAGTAACTCCTATAGCTGGGCTGGAATTTTTATTTTAAGTAGGTCTTGCTACTTCAGTAGTAAAACAGTGTTGGACCGTGATCTTCTCCTGTTTGACAATGTCCCTAAAGGATTCTTTAGCTCCAAAAGCCTTTTCTCTTTACCATGTGTGATAGATGTAGCCATTCAAAACTAAAAGCAAGAACAAAACGGCGAATGCATTCCTTTACTACAACCCCTCTATTCTTTATTGAATTTGTCATTTTATTAATTGCACTTACATGTAATGCAGATGAAAGGATGTTCTTTTGTGAGATAAAAACTTAATGGTTTGACACCATGAAAGGAAAACAGTTCTTTCTAGCACCTTTCAGGACAGAAGGCACTTACAAATAGCAGCCACTGTGTTGCTTTGTTAGAGTAACACTTTGATATGTAGGATTATAATCAATGTAAATTATTGAGTTTTGCTACTGTGCTGTGTTGAAGGTATAATGTGTTACTTTGTGCAGGCATTATTTATTCATACCAAGAAATTAGCTGCGTAACATTTTTTTGCCTGCAATTCTGTTTTAAAGGTGAATTTGTAAATATAAATTTGCAGTGCATGTGCAGTTGTGTCCAGATTTCCAGATTTCAATAAACACATACCAAGCTTCATTGATGCATTTATAGATGCTATGAATTTCAATCCAAACAAATGGAGAAGAGTTTTAGGACAGAGCCTGCAGCATGGCATGTCCTTTAATTGCCATTTACATAGCAGAGGAATCATTAATTTCTAATTCACCTATTATTCACTCTCTTTAGTATGCTCTGTCAATGCCAGTTTTGGGGCACTGGAATAGATGTGGCTCTGCATTGCTTTTGCAACCTACTCTTGTGTGTGTGTTTCTCCTTTTCTTCTCTTAATGCATTTTTGACCTTTATAGAATACTACTTCAACACAGACAGTTAAAGGATCTTGTTTGGATATGATTTATGGTGCTACATTAACCCTTCATTGACCTAGAAATGCCCTAATATTAAAACAGTTTGACACACAGAAAATCAAAAGCTCTTTTATTGGAAGTGCTATTGTCCGCATCATAAGTTTCCCCAATGTGATGCCACTGTTGCGCCATCAATTTCCTACTGCTATTGAACACTGTATTGAAAAACTAATGGACAGAATCCTTTGTCATTTCTGTCCCAGTAACCAGCAAATAGCTCAGTGAAAGTCTTACCCTTCAGATCACTTCAGGCATTTTGAAATGACGCATCTAAGGTACTTGCTTAGCATTTTATTAAAGGCAAGGGTGGGCTGGATCCTGCTAGGCTCTGCATAATACCAGCCAGCTCCCACTGATTTTGGCGGAAGCTGTAAGTGTGCAGTGCCTTGGCAGGGTATGGGCTAGAGTCCCTCTTGTGCAACCCTATGATGCTGTATTTGTACTTGTTTAAAAGAGAAATAAATCCTTGTGGAAGATTTTCTTGAGTTTAAGAATAAACAGTTTATAGAGTTATGTATAAATTCAATCAGCTGTAGCTATTATGAAGGCTTATTAATTTACAAATGAAATACTTTTCTGTGGCTGGGATAGTAACCTATTGCTTTCTGTAGAATTTTTTAAATGAATGTTTTCTATTTAAGCCTACAGCTTTTAGCATGATGTTGAAAACCCCTAATGCAGTTTTTATAAAGCTGCTTGATTCTAGAATGCTTTTCCCTACCGGAAATGAATATATTTCTATTATCAACTTATTTCGTAACTGCTGCCTCTTCTTAGTTGCACATATGGCACATAGGAGGTGCAGTTTTTAGATAAATCTATCACATTTTCTTGAACTATTTATAATATTGTCAGTGATCTTTGGTTCCTTGATTTTGTGACTCTCACTGAAATTCAGTCCCAAACAGAGTACAGGAAAAGTTATTGAACTTGGGCATACGAATATTCTTTTTTCAGCAGTTAACCAACCTGTACAGTAGAAGAGATTTTTTTTTTTTTTTATGCTGGTAGTAAGCTGCTCTTGCCCTTTGATCTAAATTTCTTCATCACCAGTTACTGACACAGAGTTTTTTTCTGTAGAAAAACTTGCCTTCTGTTCAGCTGACCTAAAATGATCGTGACTTTCCTTTGGCTTTTGTGAGGAACAACTGTTCTTTGCTAATTTAAAACCTTGAGAGGTCTACTTAGTACATAGAGTAGGCAGATCATTTAGAAAATGGACTGGTTGCACCTTGAGGCAGTGGGGAAAGGTGCTAGCTGGAGTCCAGAGCAAGAGCTTTGTCTAATTTTTTCCTATTTGTGGCTTGGTGTATATCCTAGTATCTGTGTTCACAGACCTCCTGTCACTGAGTTTTGAGTGCATAGGCACTCAGATTACACTCTTCAGCTGTTTCAATGTTGCACTCACTTTGCTGTGAAAGGCAACATTTCTCATCACTGTGAATCATACCTGGGCTCAGAGACCTAGCACAGGTTTCTCTCCTTGCGTAGTCAGGTTTAAAGCTACTGTCCCTTTCTGCAGTAGTAAACTGGGCCATGTGGATGAAAGTCATGGTCTCTGAGTGTGCATGGGGGACAAAGGTCTGCAAGCACCAATTAGATCTATGTATAGTTGCATGCCAGAAGTCCAGAATAACCGTACTGAAGTCAAAAGACTTATAACAGATTTACACCCCTGTAGCTGTGAGAAAAATCAGGAACCTCCTTTCTCCAGTCTGTTCCCACTTCATGAGAAAAGGAGTTCAAAATTCAGCCCCTGTCTTTGACCATCTCTGATCAAAACTTCACAGAAAAATGGGTGGTATAGTTTTATATGGGATCAGTGCAAAAGAGGATTGTGGAATTCAAAATCTCTTAAAATAGAAAACAGTTTTTTGCAGTCTTCAACAGTCTGAATATTTATACTACATCAAGCTCAAATTTATTGTTCATAATTATGGAATATTTATACATCTTTAGCATTTGCAGTAGTTTTGTAATGATGTAAATTAAAAATAGTTCCAAGAGAGATTTTATAAGGTAAACAGAATCAGCTGATAAATTGTGCTTATATCTGGTTTATACGTAAATGTCATAGTGAGAGAAAACAGGTAATTCAGTCTTCCCTCATTATGTAGAAACAGTTTCAAAATAATAAAACAAGATTGTATATCATTACTGTAAATATCTAAATCAAGATTAAAAACTTTTTGCTTTGTCAAATATTACTTTCTTAGCTAATTTGTGTTTATATTTTTCTGGACAATAATGTGGGTGCTGTCTGTGCAAACAGAAGAGGAAGCAGGCTAGAACCTCAGGCATAAAATTTGAAATTCGTCCATGTAAGATTATAAGAACTCAAGTGTAATTCTTATTGTGTAAATGGCAGCAAGGTAATTAGTAACACTAGAGACTGTCACCCATGACCTTTAGGGTCACAAGGCAATGTACTTCTCCTTGTTTATTAGCTTAACACAAAGGATCATTATGATAATCCATGTTTGAAAAGAACAATCAAACTTTTCTTTGATTTTTTTTTCGCTAATACAATGTTTCAGAAAAAAATACCTGTGATCTATAACTGGCTGTTATCATAACTCAATTTTCTCAGAGTTGTTTAAACACGCTGTTTAAAAAATCCACAGCTTTATATAGCACAGAACCTAAGCTTCTACATTTGCATGTTAATTTCTATCAAAATAGTTTTTTTGATTCTGCTAGGAAAGGTCTCAGTTTAGTAGTAAGATAATTACTTATCTGAAAAGTTATCATTTGTAAGTTTAATTTCTCCCTCATTTGTCTTTGGAATAGGCATGTTTTTGCTGTTTTACTGTACTAAACCACTTTGGCTGTTTCATAAGGGCTGAGTATTTCACTAAGCTCTTGCAATATTGAAAGAATCTATATTCTGAGAATTTGAAAACATGTCAGCCCACCTAAATTACATATTGATCAGGTTTAATTGCATGCCACCCATCAGTATTAGGTTTGAAAATTCATAAAAGAGAAATAATGTACTCTTTGTGGATGATTACTTCTGGGGCATTTAAATGAATTCCATCACTTAACCCTGAGCTGAGACAGATTATTGAGCTCTGCAATCTAGCCAGTCAAAGTCCAATGCAGTAGAACAGCTGTTTTCTAACTATCAGAGAAAAGCAAAGAACAAACAATATAAATTTATATAGATTTTCTTTTAAGGAAAATAGCAAAGTGAAAATGCTAAACATAAACATGCATTTTTCAATTCTTTCATGAATGTCCTTTCTTGTTTTGCTAAATAATGGTTTGCATTTTAAATTCTCTCTTTTTTCATGTACCACATGTAAATTCACACTATGTTTATGATTTCAAAATTAGAGAATTACTCTTAATTATTATCTATGCATTTTCAGTTTAACTGCACATTTGCTTATATATCTGCCGCCACTTATCCTCACTTGGATAAGGGAGGTTGAGTTTTTATTCATTTTCAGTGTGTTTTATGGCAAGTGGTACATACACAGTTTTTGAGGCTGTGCTCTTAAGAAGGTCACACTGGTTGAGAAAGTTTATTATTAGTTTTCAGGATGATCTTTACATTTAGAAATTATGCTTGTTGGTATTGGGTGTGTTTTAAGAAATTGTGCTTATCTATGTTTTTCTCTACAGAATATCAATACAGAGTAAAAAGGACCAGTTAAAATCATTGGTTTTGCTTGGATAATAGTTTAAAAGCTACATTTTATTTAGACACTTTGAGGTAATAAATATCTGTGAGCATAATTAACTGTCTTTTATCTAGGTCTGCTCCTTAGTGATGCCTTTTTAAGGCCTTTCGTAATGTCTCCTTTTAATATTAACACTTGGTTTGGCCTTGAAAATGACTCTAAAAGTTAAAACAGTTAAAGTTTTCAAATCTTCTGGTGGGCTTTTCCCCCCATGTACTCATCAAATGGATGTCTCAATTTATCTCAAAATTTCACCATTTTTTCTTCTAAGTTTCTTCATTTCACGTCTCCTAAGATTTCAGTTTTAACAAGTTAACTAACCTGGTTTAGCAAACAGAGAAGTCTACGTTTGTGTAAATGATCTTTTGATTTACCATGCACCTTGACTTATTGTATAGTTTTCATAAACTACAGTTCTGATTCTAGATGGTATAAGATTACATAGCTTCAGTAAGGGGGACAGTAAAGTTCTTCTTCTTCACCCTGAGAATTTGGCTGTCAGTATTTAAAGTCATATTACTATGACTTTACAATTTATATGTGTCATATTACTGTGACATATGGTAAATGTGATGTGTCATGTCACTATGACCAACTCACTTAAGCAGTCCCTAGGAAAAAACATGTAGATTTTTTTTCTGTTATGTCTGTAGGAAAAGTAGTCTTCAATTAAACTGTTCGTGCAGACACACACACATTTTAGTGTTGTAGTACTTAATCATTTAAATGGGTGATTGCAGATCAGAAAATAAAATCCTCTCTTGTCTTCCTAATACATTTGATCCCTAAAGCAGATTGACTCGTTTATCGTATCAAGCAGAACAAGACTGTTGTCAGTCCTTAGAAGTGTCTGGGGTTAACTTATGCATGTTTCCATAGTCGTGAGAAAATATAAAAAAGTTTTTATTGTAACTATCATTTTTCTGGAAGAAAGAACAACTGACCTTCAGATAATGTACTGATAAAGAGATAAAGTTTCTTACATTTCATGTTCATCCTTTTATGTTTGTTTTGTAGCTGAGTAAACTATAATTAGTCAAAAAAGACTGGGCGCAGTATTGGGGTATCAAAATTTTTTATCAAGCATGGCATACCACTGCTGTTGTTTCAAACTATAATGTGAAAATCTGACTGATGAAGGAACTGGTTTCATAAAGCCTAGTTATTTGCTCTGAAGGAAGCTGTCCTTGAGTAGGGAAGTTTTAGTAAAATGAGCCTAAAACAGAGTTTTGGTTTTGTAAAGTAACCCAAAGACACTGGAAACAAAGTAAGCTTAAAAACAAACAAAAACCAACCAACCAAACAACAAAGAAGTGATTTAAACTTTTTTTAATCTTCTTTTTATGATTAAAAAGTAAGAATTCTTATGTATTTCATATTGTATGTTCTCATATGTTCAATTCTTAAGTGTTTTCACATTGCAACAAATCTTATCCCTGTTGGAATGGAACTGGAAGTTTACTAACAATTATGTTGAATACAAGCTATTCACTTTTCCATTTATCGTCAACTCTTATTAAACCTAGTCAAATAATGTTATAAATAGTTGAAATACAATTTTTTACATGACCCCCAGTTCTTTATATCTGCTCATGAGCAATGTCTCTTAGCAAAACTTTATTGTTGAAAATACACGCAGAAAATAAAAAGCAGACTCCTGAAATTTACTCAACCAATGATTTACTGCATTTTGCAGTTAAAATAGTATGTCTATAAGTTGATGTGGTCAGGACATAGTGTGATAGAAACAACTGTTATACAGCTTGACATGTGAGTAAGTAAAGTTGAATGCTAAAGGAAATTCTTGAAGCAGCAAAGACATTTTTGCATAAGATATTTTTCATAGAATCATGGAAAGGTCTGGGGTGGAAGGGACCTTAAAGATCATGTAATTCCAACCCCCCTGCCATGGGCAGGGGCACCTCCCACTAGACCAGGTTGCTCAAAGCCTCAACCTGGCTTTGAACGCTTCCAGGGATGGGGCATCCACAACTTCTCTGGGCAACCTGTTCCAGTGCCTTACAACTGTCATAGTAAAGAATTTTTCAAACATTATTCTCTATGTAAGCCCATAAAACTACAGTTCAGAAACAGAAATCAAGGCAACATTTTCCAGAGAGAAAATTGCCCTTATTGTCAAATCGTTCGTCCAATTTGACTGTTCAAAGCATGGGGTAGCTTTGTAGTTTTACACTTTCTGTGGAGTTAAAAAATTAATAGTTATTATGTAGCTGGAAAAGCATTTTGCTACAGGTTGGACTTTTACCTTATGTACTTATTCCTGGCAACATTTTAAGCTCTTTAAGTTAATGCTTACTTACTGTATGTTGCGAGTCCGTGCATGGGATTTCAGGTCTGATTGTCAAGGGATTTTCTTTTATCATTTATTTCTGTTACTAACTGTAATCAAATACTATAACAAAGTAAATGCAGTTATGTAGAATTTCTTAATATTAATGCTTTAGCTGGAGTATTTTTGGAAGCTAGAAGCCTGATACATTAAAAATATCTGTAAATTTTTCTGTCTTTGTGCATTTCCATTCTTTAGCAATGTCCCTGAAGTTCCCATTCATGTTGGGGTTACAGCACCAATCCACTTTTCTTCTGCCTGTGGACAAATCAATAGCAAATCACTTATTACTTACTGAGTACATAGGAAACAAATCTGTAGAAGTCTAGATCAAAGAATGTGCTTATGGCATCCCAAATTGAAGCTTACCACCTATAAATCATCACTACCTGTAGTCTGTGAAGAATTCTGCCATGACTGATGTGTTGGGTTCAATATAAAGATTTCACTACACCATCTCTTCTCCTTCTGTTTTCCCTTTGCCACTGCTGGCTTTCTCTCCCTCTCAGCACATTTAGTTTGGAAGTCTTAAAATCAGGCAAGTGTGGAGTATTCACACTGTTTTAGCCCCCTTAACCTTAAACTGTTCTCTGAGACTGATCTCACAGCATCCGCTAACTGTCAGGTCTAGCTCTCAGGGATTTGTCAATGTCAATCCATTATCACTTGGCAGGAGCCATCACAGAGTGATACAAAATCCCTGTTTCTCACCCCTGTCATAATATCTGAAACTCATTGCTCAAAAATCAGATGGCTAAAAAAAAATTCTGAACTGAAAGAAAATGACAAGCAGGAAAATTCAAAATGAGGGGTGGACACTAGCTGTATTTTATTGTGTGTATAGTTCAAACCTCAGGAATATGAGCATTCTGGATGAAATCCCATTCTTATCAAACTCAGTGGGAATTTTTATGTTGACTTCACTGGGGATGAAGATTTCATCCTTTGTGTTTGTAGGCTTCTAGACTGCTGCAGGAAAAGAAAAAAAAAGAAAAAGAAAAAAATTTCTGGTGAAATAAGAAATGGAATTTGAAAATTGTTGTTACTTAACGGGGGTAAAAATAGAGAAGAAACTGTTGCTTTGGAGTATCTGTAATTTTTTAAACTTGCATTTAAGTATAGATTAAAATGAAAACAAAACATCTTATTTTGGAAATGTTGACAAATATTTTTTTCTGTGTTGGAATCAAATATTTTTACTTTAAAAATGCTAAAATGAAATGCTTCATTGTGACCTTTTTTCCAAGTATTATGAAGATAGCAATCACAAGACCAGTTTTCGTTTTCTAAAATGGTTTTATCATGTCATGTGGCCCTCTAGTAATTTGATGTACCCTCTCCTCTCTTGAAGGGAGTCCCTGCCCTTCCCCTTCCTTGCAGGCTTTCCCTGTTGTGGGGCTTCCACAGTCTCAGCGTTTCCTGCTTACGCTGGCAAAAATCCAGAAGTGAATCTCGTAAGGACTTTACATCAAACTGAAATGATTTGCTGACATTTTAGTGCTTATATTGCTCTTTGGTTTGTCACCTCAGCAGTAAGCACTGCCAATCGCAAACATGCTGATGGTGTGTGATGCATTCCTGAAGTTCCCTGTTAACTTTTAGATGAGTTATGTCTGGGTACACAAAGATATTGAGGACAGAGGGAACCACAAAACCCCTTTTTTCTGTTTAAGGAAAAACAAACAAACAAACAAACCACCAATCAAAAGACCAAACTGTCTGGATGGAGATGGGAATAATACAGAAATGAATAATGCAGAGATTGCTTTGCAGGAGTTATTAAAAAGGATGGAGAGCAGAGGAACTGGAGTTCTTAAATTACCTTGGCAGTGATACCTTAAAGTGGTAATGTCACTGAAACTATAAACATCTGTAATATTTTAATCCACTGGGGGGATTTCCTAATTTTACTAATTTATTTTTTCGACAACAGTTCCCAGCTGGGATTGATAGAGTGGCCTATGTGGTAAGTGGTATTGTAAGTTCATATAAACATGTCCCTTTCATGGAGTAAGCCTTGCTTTAAGGAAGCAAGGTATTAGGAATAAAACTGCTCTTCTCCCTCCTCCACACTTGTTTTCCCTCATCCATTTCCTTCAATTTTATCCTGTGGGTGAAACTAGCTCTCCAACTCATTTGTGTTCACTGCTCCCCCTTATTGTGAGCAATCGTAGACTAAAAGAAGCAAATTTGCAAGGAACTGTAAAGGGGAGGGAGGGGATAGAGCCAGTATTCCAGCTTAATGTTAAACATCTAGTTTCTGTTATGAGATATATTTTGGAAATGACAGCAATTATTTTATGAATATAGTAAGGAAAAGCAAGAGATTACCATCAGAATCCACAATGATTATTAATTTCTTGCATTTTGGGAACTGCATCAAGGTTCCATTTAGTTCAACCCTTTTGCTATATGTTTTGGGATACATGAGAACGAGAGATACTAACAGTGAAAGGGCAACTTATGGATTTATTTTAATTATTTACTTGTAGGTAAAGCATAAAGTTTGTCAAGTAGAACCAGTGGTTTGAAGATAGACCTCCTGAATGTATGTTTTGAATTGTATGAATACTTCATCTAGATACTTGGACATTGTTCATATATAGATCCTATTAAGTTCATAATACTTACTTTTCTTGCTTAGATCATTTACCTGTAAAGATATATTGGACCTCTGCAATTGCACGTGCCTATATTTTAAAATCAGGTCTTGATCTTTTCTTTTTTTGTTGTTGCTTTGTGCATTGTTAATTTTATCGCATTTGCAATACACTCCAATTTAATTATATATTGAACTAAATTGTCTTCAAAGGAAGCCTTTTCCTAATTGAAGTATTGAAGTAGTGAAGAAACTTTTTGATGATTCTGGGAAAATGAAACTTTGTAGTTCTAAAGTTTTGAGTGTAATGATTTTTTTGTGTCATAGATTTGTTTTGATGGTATGTTCTGGAATTTTCTGAATTAATGTGCTCAATATTATACAAAATTTAGGTGAAGCTGCATACTGAATGAGATACCTTTCCTCCCTATTTTTAGTGAAATACTTTATTTAGAATCTTCAGTAATTAAAAAAAAAAAAAACACAACATTTCATTAATATTAATCCATCTCAAAGTTCACATTGCATTTTGATTTGTCTCTTTGTTAGAAAAATAATACATGCTGCTGAAGCTGTAAGCTGTCCTTTTAATAGTAAACTGTTTTTTAGCATATGTTAACACTTTTCAATATCACAGTTAAAATCATAGCCAAAGAGAATTTTGTAAGTAGAAATAAAAGGAAAACATGTTCTTACAGATTAAAGATACTTCATTCCTTATCTTTTTTGGTTGGGGTCTTCTACATGGGACAATGAATTACCAAACTCTTCATCTGCTCCTTACATGTCTGAAAAGGACTCCAAATACGTTTTTTCCATTTTCACTGGTTTTCTTTCATTTTTTTCCTAAGTATGACTCAAATTCTTGCCCCATGTTTTGGGTACCTACAAAGTATTACAAAATCATACTGTAAAAAATAGTGGATTTAGGTTTCTAACTGCTGTCAGTCAAGAACCAACAGTGTTATCCAGCTGCATTGCCACTTCATTGTTTTTATTCAAGTAGGAAAAGTCTCTACAGGTTCAAGGATTCTGAACAATAATAGGAATAATAGGATAAACATTAAAGATATATATCTAAAACTTGCCAGAATCTGAAACTTCCCAGAATTTCATCTCTTCAGATCAGATTCCTCCCCCCCCACCCCCCCACCCCCAGCNACAAAAAAATCAAAACCACAAAAACAAAAAGGCCAAAAAATTGCAAAGGGTCGAGCCTCCTGTTGAACTGTTCTTAATGAAAATTACTTATTTTAGTGTTTTACACTTCAGGGAGAGCTTCAGATTGAAAGGCTCATTGAAAGAATGCTATGCATTTCTCATCATTTCACCTTAGTCCTTTCCATAGCTGAGTTACAATTTTATCGTTGTTCTTTGTGAGCCTGTCTCCAAAAAGGTACAAGTGAAAACGGAGCAGGAAACTCTCTGTTAATATATGGTTGAGCCAAGTTAGGGAGTGTTGTGGTTTAACCCGGCAGGCAGCTACGCACCACACAGCCGTTCGC
>VXAL01015731.1:58391-70891 GCA_013399475.1 Chauna torquata
TGTGTGAACCTCTACAAAGAGAATTTAACTCTATCCCAGCCAAAACCATGACAGGGAGGAATTTGCCTTTTTAAACATTAAACTCTCAAAAATTCACACAATAAATGTATTCTTGATTAGTAGTAAGCAGATGGTACCCCCCTAGAGACTAGTACAGTTGTCTTCTTACTGTCAAAACTACTACTATCGCGCACTTATATACTGAAAGAGGGTAATCATTGAGGTTTGAGAGCAGTCCCTTTAATTTTGCCATCACGGTTTAACATATTATTGTTCCTAAAGTGTAACCTGGCTTCATGATGACTACATACTCTGCAAGCGATAAATATCTGTGCAATACTTAAGAGCTTATTATCCTTTTGAAATCAAACATACTTCAAGTGTATCACACCCCCTTCAGAACATGCATGTCTTCTCACTGTGTGCGTGTTATCATGTAACTTAAGAGAGAATGCAAAGTTTTACATGTGCTATGAAAGTGGAATATTAATTTTTAAAACTGTGGATATCCTGGCAAAGTTCTGAAGAATGGCAGTTGCTTTTTGTTGCTTCAGCACTGTATGCCAAGCCATTCATAGAGGAGTCCATTAACTTTTCCAATGTCTTTTAGTCACTGAAAACAAGAGACAACTTATTTATTATCCAAGTTCTAACTAATTCATATTGCATAACTGGAGGCTGCATAACATAACTGCTTTCAAATGGTTCATTATAATGTAAGCCTTAGTTATAGTACTGTATATCAATTCTTTTATACTCAAAATCAATCTAATAACCAAAGTAATGTAATTATGAATGCTTAGTTACTTTGTGAGAAGTCCTGCTCAGTTGATGGCCTATTGCATGAGTATCTTTGTTTTGTAATGAAAAGAACACTCTAAAAGCCTCTTCTGAATAAGTAAAATGCTATTTTATTCTATATTTTATTCCTATTTTTAAAAAAAATCAGTATAAAATATAGCTTGAAGTGCTGAACTTTTCTTTTTTCCTTCTTTTTTTCACCTTTTTATCTTCATCCCTCTTGAATTTGAGAAAAAAGTTAAGTAAAAAGTTTGCTTTAGAGAAAAACAAAACCAAGCTCTTAATAATGCAAAATATTAATGTTAAAAAATAACCCAGCATGTACATTGCTCTCAAAAGTGATTTTTTTCCTCTGTAATATTGATAAAACGAAAGAAAGAAGAATCCATTGAAGTAGGAGAAAGTGGAAAAATAATCGTACTTGAAATTAGAAGATTTTAGTAAATGGCCAGATAGGAGATGGAGAATGTAGAGGAATAGCATACACCCTCAAATGTATTTGCAATTCTTTCTAAGCTCTCTGAAAGGAGAGGAAGGGAAGAACATTCCTGCATATGCAAGAAGTTCTGGGAATACTACCTGGAATAAGAAATCTGGGTTCTTTGTTTTTCTTCCTTTCCAAGAAACTGCAGATTGCTCTTATTCTTCTAAGAGAGCCAGGTGGTCTTTGCCCTAGGACCAGGAATTCACCCAAGGTCAAAGTAGAAATAAGATACAAACTTCTAGATTTAATTAAGTATTGCAACCATTCATTTCCTGTTACTTAGGATTTAAATTAAGTTTAGAGCTCCTATACTGTATGATTTAGTTCAGCTAAAAAGGAGAATAATTGGACAGAATCCTGTGGGCTGCCCAGTCACAGGAGGCCAAGTCACAGAAGCTTAATAGAATTTTCTGGCTATAAAAATCTATAGATTTGGTAATAAATGATCTGTTCTTAGAAAAGGGTGGATGAATGTGATTCTACATGTAGATTAGTAGATTACCAATTAGATACATCTACTGTGGCAAAATGGCCTCAAAATGAACTAAAAATATGGGACCACCCATGAGGCAGGCAAAATACCTGTGGCGAAATGCAAGGCTACCAAATTCTTGAATTCTTTCAATAGCGAGGAGGAAAGAACATTTGGCCCGAAAGCCAAAGACAGGTTTTTTGCTATTCATCCTTACCAGTCTGAACTAGACCCTGACTATAACAGGATAGTTAAAAAATGCTAATTGTGTGAGAGGCTGAGCTGTCTGGGTAATTCTACCATGTCTGTTACCAGGACGGAAATTTCCAGAAGGTATCGGAAAACTTCTCAGTGCACTGGTCAGTAACAGAATATCACATTTGTGTTTCAAGTTATTTTGAATACTGGATAAAATTAATACAGGTTAAAGCTATATTAACATTGTAAACTCTTGGACCTAGAGTCTTTCTGAAATGAAACAAAAGTGATTTAGGCTACACAAACTAGCAATCAGTGTCAGTCTCTACCCAACAGTTCAGTTGCTTCTATGTCAGATTATTATACAAATAGATCTTTAAAAATGTGCGTGAAGGTTGTAATTGGATTTAGGTTTTCAGAATAAAATCTCATTACTGAGAATAACTTCCAAGACTATTTCTGCTTTTACAATACTTTAAGTAATAATAAAAAAAATATAGTACTGCCATAAATTAGAACTAAGTTTTTGCTATTCTATTATGTACATTGTTTCTAGACAAGCAAGAGCATCTTGTTTGCTTAGAAGTACAATCAACACTGTTGTCATATAACATGAATTATTTCTACTACAGTAAAAAAGTTCTGTACAATCAATTGAAAAGAGTCAGTGTTTTCACATCCATGTAAGTCTACCCCTTACATGAAAGAGAGAGTGCTGTTGGTAAGATGGTAAAGACCTTGTTCAGTTTTTGTGTGGTGGTGTTTCTCTCTCTAGAATTTGACTTATATTTATGAGTCTGGTCCGTGGGGGGGGAAAAAAAAAAAAAGCTTTTGCTGCTGAACGTAAGTTTGCAACTAGAATTAATATTGATACTAATCTTGCAGTTGTCATGGAGCTGAACTGAATCCATGTATAGGAAGTGAATGCTAAATGTCTTTGTACCTTGCTGCAACTTGGTCAAGGTGTCTTGGTCTAACCTTCTTGTTTCTACTTTAACATCAACAAGAAAAGTGAATACAGCTTCTTTTTTTTTTTTTCCTTTTTCTCTGTATTAGCATATTTACAGAAGTAGTGTGTTGGTTTCAGTTACTTTTGGACAACTTTTGGCTATATAATTACATCTCATCCATGTCAAGTAAAATACACAACCTCCTACCACTCAGAAATCAACCACTCTGGCTTTTTATATCAGCCCTGTTGGGTGATTTTTTTTTTTTTTTTTTAAGGAGCAATCATACCTGCTATGCATATGTTAAAAGGAGCAGCTATGGATAGCACAGCTCAGTGATTCAGTCCTTTTTAGATAACATCTATGCCTATGCTCTGTTTAAAGAATGTATACATATGCTGTTGAAGTCAATCAGTCATTTTACCCATCATCTAAGTGTTTGTCCTGAAAGTGCATGGACTTAAACTTTTGCTGAAATCCTTTCCTGCACTGGGTTTCAGACGATTCTTTCAATTCAGATTTTAGCACAAGAAGTGACTTTAAAACAAAGGGCAACATATTCAACTTTTTTAGGTCACATCTTAGCAATACTTCATAATAAAGTAAAAGCAAAACAATGTCTCCAACTCCTCCCAAAAACCTGAGGAGCTAAACTGCCAATACAGCATGATTTTAGCCACAAATAGAATTGTATTATCAGCTCAAAACTAGCTCTCAGCAGGGACTCAGACAGCAGACGGAATTGTATTATTCTACTATTCCCCTATCCATCTGTTAAAGAAGTTCTGTTTGGAATCAAATGCTCTTCTCTTTGATTTTTTTTTTTTTTAAGAATAATCTAATTTTTGAATATGAGCAGTGGGACTTCATCTATGCACACCTTGCTAGTGTTTAGGAAAAAGCTTGCTTTCTTTGTTTTCATTCAGGAAATTCATCTCCACTACCTTTATTTCTTTTAGAATTGAGTTTGTGCAAATACCAAGTACCCATTTGAACATCTGTAACTATAGAATCTCCCCTGTTTTCCTCTATATTGTTTGTTTGTTTGTTTGTTTTTCTAGTTTGGAATGTCTTCCTCATTTCATGAGACTTTCAAATAGTGTTTTGGTTCTTTAGGTGCTGTCCTCTTTCTAGGAAATACGCTTGAACCGATACCATAGCTACAAGAAGGGAAAAGAAAGGAACTCAGTTATTAAGACACAAATCCCCACATCCCCCCCGCTCAGTAAACATTCTTTGCTCTAGGTGGTGCTTGTGTTATTATCTATTTTGCAAGCTTCTCTATCTTGTACAAAGCATGACAATAATGCCCCAGAAGGATTTCTACACCAGCAAAGTGTGTGTAGGGTACATTCATTTATATTGGTGAATGCTGCTTTTGTGCTGTATACCTCTCCCAAATGAAATAAACTGCAGCAAGAAAAGGTCCTATCTGAACCTACATACTTCCCAGCATAACTGAACCTGTGTTAGAGGTTTCTGCTGGCATGTATATATTGGTAAGAAATTGCTTCTCATCATGCTCCTGTGGAAGACTGGTGCATAGACTTAGCTTTATTCTTGCGGTTTGGATTTTTTTTCTGGAACTAAAGGTGATGAAAAGGGTATCTGTGGAAGACAGTAGGAGGTATTGACAAAGACAAATGCAATTTAGGAAAAGGCTCTGGAATTTTATCCCATTGATATTCTTACCATCTCTTACAAAAAGAAGTAGAGTCCAAAGGAAATTGGCAGAGCTAATCTCACCTAGGGAAATCATGAAAACCTAGCCTTAGAAAGCCAAATTTAAAAAAAATGTGTATTATTAATTCATTCAGGTTTTATCAGCTACTGCACTGATACAATATAGATGCGATATACCATATAAGAGCATGCATTTTTAAACGCTTTTTTGAAAAACTCTGTGTAAGCAGGTTTAGAAGACCTCAAGGTTTGGTGTGTTAGTGCAGAATTTAGGAGTAGTCTTCGGAGTTGTCTAGACCATGCCTTTGTGTGGCTTAGGTTTCAAAGCAAGGTTTTTCTTTGGTTTCTGAACCAAAGAATATTAAAAGGCAGATTGCCTGGTGAGTGTCTCTTTTGCACTGGAATCCATCATAGATTTTGTGAGGTAAAACTGAGGTAATCAGGGTAAGCAGTTTATGAGGTTACACTTGCTATATCCTGCCTCAAAATACCTACTGTAGGTGTTGTTGTGCTTCCCAAAAACAAAGAACCATATGAAGATAATGAGCTCCTGAAAACATCCTGGTTACACTAGCATTAATGTTATTTGATCAAAGACCTCACAAAGATAATCCTCTCCATCTCCAAATTTTACTCACTTGAGTCTTTCGAAAATGTTTTTAAATGCACATACTCAAGCAGCTTTATCAGAAGGTAGTTAGGCTGTAGTTCAGCATCAGTGAGCTTGCATATTTAGGGTCACTCCAAAAGGAGACTATCAAAGAGGAGACAGGATGAAGTTTATACGTTAATGGTTTAGGAGCTCAGAATCATTTTCAGGAGTGACAAGGTGGGAATTCTCTATCTCCTTCACCTAAGTGAGATTGTGACAATTATTCATATCTGTCTTCTCCTGATAACCTACTTTCAGCCTTTAACTGCTCTAAAATTAACCACATAATGTCAAAAATAAAGCAGCGAAGACAGAAACAGAGAACTCAATGCATTTTGTAGACTCTCAGTACTGAAATGTGGAGGGGAGGCTATGTCAGCACAGCAGGCTCCACAGTACAGATTGTCTGAAATGGGAGCCCCTTGGAAGCTAAGGTTGAAGATGCTATGTCTGGATACAGACATCTCTACTGGTATTTTTATGCTAGTACTTCCAGCTAATAAATGAAGGGACATGACGTGTGCTGAAGATGTTGACCAGCGTTACCTCTCATAGTTCTATAATTGCATTTTAGTCTTGGCACACATACAACCCTTACTTCAGATTAAAAGATGGTGACTGATGCTTTCAGGGTTGTTTTTTTTTTTTCCTTACCCTTCTTCAAATCAAGAAATAAAAACCTCAATGTTCATTTCCTAGAAAAAAAAAAAAAGATTCTTTACTATCTCGTTTACTAATCAAGTTAGTTTTGTGTCTGTGAATGTAAATACTGTATTTACTTTTTCATGAGTTTTCTTTTAAGTGATGTTTTCCAATGTAAAATAGTCTGAAGGTGATATTGTTACAGTAAGTAGAAAAAATATAGTTGTAAAATTAAATTGCCCTTCACCTGAGAATCAAAGAGAGACCATGTAAATAATACAAGCCTAATGTAGTTTGCTTTTCTTCCTTTGATATATAGGGTCTCCAAAATGCATGTTGTTTTAGCAGCCAACTACAGACTGTTTATCAAATGTAGCCAGGTTAAGCAAGTTATATCTGGGATTATCTCTCTTCACAATTGAAATTGTCTATCCATTCTGTGACATCAAGACCAGGAACTTCAATTATTCTTTGATCTTTCCCACAAGCAAGATAATAATTGGAAGTTGACAAAATTCATGCTCAGGTTGGGGGGGATATTGATTTCTGTTTGTCTTGCATCTTAGCATGTAGAATGTGACTGTCGTGTATACTAAAACATGAAATTTACAGTCTTCATAAAAGTTTTACTAAATCAACCACCAAAGGAAGAAGTTATTGGCGGCTTTTTCATTGCTAAACACAGGGCAAAGCACCTGATTATCTTTATATGTAGAATTTCTTTGGTGACTTGCATGTACATCAATAAATACTAGATCACTTAAGCATTCTGAGTAAAATCCCTGTTGTTCTTAAGTCACTGCAAAATTGTTCTCTACTTGTTTATTGGCAAAAAATACCATAAGAACCTGTTCTTTATGTATGAATATACTTCTATCTGTTCATAACCAGAACAATGCAATTTTGTCTGACAGTGATATAGTAATAATGAGCAGGTTTATTTTGAAATAGTTTGCCAAGAGTAAATATCCCAATAAAGAGTGCAGGCATAGCATTCACTCTCCTGTGTTCAGAACAGCTGAATATTTTTTTTTAGCTTAGCTGTGATTGAGCCAAAGCAAAAGGAATGGTGCAAGATGCCAAACAATTTGATTTCAAGTCTGTCAACATTTTGATTGTTCATTTGAAAGATTAAAGCAGTAAATTTCCCTCCACAGACTGTATTCTAGCTTTGATATTACAACTGGTTTTACAGGTAATCCTACCACTTTTTCTGAACATTTAGCATCAGTGTCTGTAAAACACAACTGTTAAGGAGATGAGAAGATTGTATATTTTAGTGGGGAGAGAGATCAGAAAGCTTTCAGCAATAACTGCGTGTTACGTACTGTATTGAAGCAAGAGGTGCCAGAGCAGCTCATGAATGCAAGTAATATCATGTACTGGGACATTCCGTTTTCATCTTTTACAGTGTTATTGGGATCTTTCAGTTTAACTTAACGTGTGATGTGTCTCAAAACATGATTGTTCACTGGAACTTGTATTAAAAACAAGAACATGTGGCAGCAGTTGGAGGAAACACATCATTAGCATGACAGATTATCTTACCTATTACATTTAAATGAATATTTTGTTGCTTTCATGAGCAGCAACAATTTTAATGGTTGGGTTGAAACTTTTTAGTCTAGTTGTTCTAGCAGTTGCAATTATAGGTATTGTTGATCAGAAGTTTCATTGTGCTCATAAAATTTGCTTTTCTCTTCCCCACGCAGTGAAATCAGGAAATTTGTGGAATGATTACAGGAAATTTTCCATTGAAGTTATTGAATTGGATATAAAAATAAAAGTTACATGGAAGCCAGCCTTATATGAATTGTATACTCAGAACTCTGGAATATGAAATGGAGGTATTACATTTTGTTTCTGAATAAAATTTGTTTAGATACATTAGCTTGCCCATTAGGATGGAATGGAAGGTGCTGAGGCTCTGCATGTTAAACGGGAATGGATTGGAACATCACAGAAAGTAAAAGATTTAAAATTCTGAGTAAGTTTTGTTAGTCCAGAAAAAGCAAGCAATAAATATGTAAAATGATGAAAACTCTCTTATCCAAATATTCCTGTTCCCTACATCACTTTGAAAGAAAGTTAAATTGATTGCATTTAGTAGTGCATTTTCTTTGCCCACAGAGTTTGTTAGGATAGCAGAAGGTAAGGAGTCTGGAGATTAAGTTGTGTCTATGATGAAAATAGCTTGTGGATTCATACTTTAGGTCTATTGCTACCTACCTCTCCACATATACAGTTTAGGTGTGTATTATTTGAGTTATGATGGTGAAGAGAAAAATAAGACCAAGTTTGTTGAGAACTATGGCTTGTTTCTTCCTTCAGCAAGTTTTGAATTATGTTGAATTCACTAAATATTCTATCTACCTAAACAGTTTTCAATTTAGATGCACTTATGGAGGATTCTGTATCTTCCTTTCTCTTATCAAAGACCTTGGTAGTTAGGACAGCTAGCTAGGTTGAACTGATATCCTGTGCCTTGGCCAGTGACTAACAGTCGCTGCCTATGGAAAGACTGTAAGAAACAGGCAACCACGAAATGATTTTCTCACGGCTACAACAAACCGAAGTGCACTTTCTCCCTCTTTGCTCTAGGATGCAGTGTCTTTATTGCTTTTTCTTGCTTTATCACTCAGTAAACACTGGAGTATTTAAACAAAGTGCAACTACAGTCCCTAGAAGACTGTCTATTTGTGGTGGACGTGTTCTTTGGCATGTTAGACTTTTAGTTCTGTACCTGGATACACTTCAGAGTCTTTCAGCAGTGTTGCATATAGTTTTAGAATTATTGATATGAAACTGCTCCATTTGGTCGTTACTCATAACTATGGAAATTACTTCCATCATTTGTTCATGGTGAACTGGGGGAAACCACCTTGTTTTTCTTGATTTTTATTTGGATTAAATATTTAAAATGATGAGTAGAGAGTTGCTTAATGGTGTGTGTGTGTGTGTGTGTGTGTTTTTTCTCATTGTGATTTCAGGAAAACATATTATTTTTCAACTGAACAGGGGACTGCCTAATTCAAATCACAGTATTGTTGGAAATGTAATCTGTGGTAGCAGTAGTGCCTCTTCAACTTAGTAGGCAGCTCTCCAGACTTTAAAGACTAGTTTGACTTCTTGCTCTGTGACCTGTGTAAGGGTACCTGTGCCAGTCCTAGAAGGGCCCTTACAAGATTCAGTGCCTCAGTCCTTACCAAAAAGAGTTGATTTGCATTGTGCTCTGCCACCGTACATATTTCTCACACCTTTTTGCACTTCATAACAGACCTTGTACCACCTAAATATTATACTAAACTAGCACGTACTTGACAATGGGAATATTCACAATATAGACCCTCCTCTTCCCATTGCAATCCAATGTCACATCTAGCGCATGCAACCATATGAGAGACAAGCGGTGAATAAAATTGGATATGTTAGTTTGTACTTTGTTACATTTCTCAGTCTTGTTTCACTTTTCTGTAGTTTGAAATTATGGGGTATTCTCCAAAATGGTGGTTTACTATGGTTTCATACTGTTTATGTGATACCATCTGACTTGCTGACAAAAACAATCATCTTTCTACCTTAACTGTGTTTTGAACCTCAAACACTCATCACTGTAATCTGCTTTTTTTCCTCTCTTTTTTTTTTTTTTTTTGCAATATGGCAAATCACACACCTCCTATATGAGTTTATGTCCTGCTTTGTTTCTTCTTCTACCCAGACTTGAAATAGCATGCAGATTGGAAAAAAAATGTTTTCTGTATGTTGTTTTATGCATGTTTATTGTGCAGGACAAGGTAGGAAATGCATGCTTTGCCTTTGCCTTTGAAAGGTGCCAAGCTGACATTTCTTGGCAATCCTTATGGGAAACATTTCAAGACAGTTTATTTTCCAGTGCATTCTCCCTTTTACCCCAGCATTTTGCAGTCTGAGACTTGCAGCTGTATCTCCTGCCTTTGTCAGCTGCTGGCAGGGTTAATGCACGATCCCTCCATGTAGCTCCCAATGGACATGATTCTTCTTCTGGTTAATGGCCCCAGTTCTTTCATTCAGCAGTGGCACAGTCACCCCACAGGCCATGAGAAAAGTATGTCTGATGCATAAACATGTGCACGACACACTTTTTCAGAGCATTGCTGTTGTGCTTTGGAGCATTAGACTGTCTTTTAAACCTATGAAGCTAATATCATAATATTAATCTTGATGAGGAAATCACTATATTTTAGAAGTACCAAATGATGGAAACTTTCTAAAGTAAAAATTGTTTTCACACCTAATGTAGTAACTTACTTAGAGCAATGATATTTCTCTGTAAGTTTTTAGTTTTCACTATACCTAGTAAATATATATATGATCAATTTTATGGTAAATATATATATACACATTTAATATCTATTTTTCTAGAATAAAACCTTTGTTTTGAGAATTCCATGATAGATGAATTTAGTTCAAATTATTCCAAAACACATACACTTTCTTAAGTTTTCTTTGATTCTTTGGTGCACCTAAAATATACTTATGGTTGATGTAGTGGCTTATGTATGAGTTGGTGACCCACAAGGTGAGAGTAAAAGGCACAGTTATCTCATTACTAAGATTTACTGGTATTGTAATTTTTGTTTAAAATGTTTTATTAGGAATTGTCAGAGTAAAATTTTAAGTACAGTCCAGAGAAGATGGATAGGTAGCAAACTATTATTTTCAGGTCACTGTTGTCCATAGGAAAGTTATTGGTTCTCTAACAGTATCAGATTTTCAAAATGCAAGGACAGTAAATAACTGAAACTCCATTGCATAAGTCTTGTCTGAGACAGATATGCGTATATGAACATGTATACCCACATATATAGAAGGGAGAAGGCAGGAACACTGGGAAGGGCAAACTGTTGCAGGTGTTTGATTTTTTTTAGGTCTTATTCTTTCTTGGACTGACTCACACAAAGTGTGACAGATTTTTGAGATCCTTAAATTTTTATTTCTATTGCTGCAGCTACCACATGTTGTTCAAGCAAACTAGAAACTCATATTGGACAGAGCCCCTGGAGCTCTGGTAGTAGGTATACTCAAGACTTTAAGACATTAATTAGTTAGAACTTGATTATGCTGCTTTAATGAAGACTACTTTTGTGAAAACATATGGCCTTGAAGTTGACAGAAAGTATGTGAAGAAGAAAGGTGACTGGAGGCAGCAGTGGTGCAGTCTAACTTCGGGAAGCTAGGCACTCATGGGTTCCACCTGCTGAGATCGAGCCATAATAACATAGTAAGGGTACCGCTAGATACTGATTTACAGTTGGAACATAGCTGTGGTTGCGTTGTCCATCTGTCATACTTTTCTGACTCCAGTAATAGAACATGCAACTGTATTTCAGCTGCCAGACCAATCCAGCCAGGGAACTTGCCAGCAGTGAAAAACAGCTGAGAAGTTCCTACTTGCACCTCCCATAAGGCACAGTGACACCTTTGGCAGGTGAAGTTTAATGCTGACCTCAGTTAAAAAATATAAGTTCTTTCCAAAAAGTTAAAATGTATTTATTAAAATCCTTAACCAGATTACCTTCACAATTCTCATTTTCATGTTGTTCCTCAAAAGAACTCTTTTATCCTTAAAGATTCACAAGGTGAGCAGAAGTATGTGTGTGTTTTGAGGGGCAGGTCATGCTCAGAGAGGAGCTTTGGAGGGTTCAGGGTTCCCCCCTGTGACTACACTATCCCACTTTCTTAACTACACGCTGTTCTGTGTACAAAGTCTTGTGTTTCCACAGGTTTTCTGTCCTAACTTACCTCTTTTCTCACTGAAATCAGTGGGAAGTTCCCACTAAGATTAAAATTAGGGCTAAACACTTCTGAAAATCTTACGTGTGACTTTTTTTGAAAGCCGGATACTATTATTTTCAAGAAATGCACTTATCATAAATGTTTCTGTCAAGTTCTGATGCTGCTTTCATTGGGTGTGGTTACTAGAATAAGCTTTATTTAAACTATGTTAGTATGTCTTACAGTTGCTTTTATTTTCTGTGAATGCAGCACCCCACCCCCCCCCCAAAAAAAAAGTTTTGTTGCAGAGAAAAATCTGGGAAAATCCATCAGAATCAAATAGTTTCCTTACAAGCCTCACATGGTACTTCGAGATTTGCTTTGAAGATAGAAATTGCTAAGCCTGGACATGCCAAAATTCACTGAAAAGTTTGTAACAGGAAAAATATGAGTACAGGTCATCTCCACTAACTTCGCATTTATTTAGACGTCTAGCTGAAGCCAGCTGTGTGTGCTTCCTCTCTCAGCAATGAGGAGAACCATTTTATGGGTAATTCAGCAGACCTCTGGTAGACAGGCACACTAATACAGAGTAAATTTTGTTCAGGTTATGCCTGCACTGTACTGACTACAGTGAGAGGTCTAGGTGTGCAGGCTGGTCTAGGTGTCTGACTTTTACATGGCTGAAACAGGGAAGAACAAATCTTACCCCGGTATTTATCTGTGGTTATGTATTTGCTTTCCCTGTGTATTATTTACGTGCTATATGCCAGCAGGTATAAGTTAGAACTTTTTGGGACCAAAATTATAGAGCTTTATTGCTTGAAACTCCTTAGGAGTGAATACAGACAGAAGGAATGAAAC
>VXAL01015731.1:80891-93165 GCA_013399475.1 Chauna torquata
AGAGGCAGCCTTGCTGGGTCTAACAGCTGTTCGTGTTGGTTGCACTAAAAGTACATACACTGCACAGAAAGTGCATCTGAATACTTAAACCTAATGTCTTGGGCATTCTTGAGCCAAATATGCAACTCTTCAACTTAGAGATGAGGGCAGTCAGCTGGGAAGGAGAGGTATTGGCTGTAATCCCTGCTCCAGGGGCCATTTAAAAATTGTAGATTGAGTAATCATTGAAGCAAAATTGGTATCCAGGCTTCTCATGTCCCTGAATTATAGGGCTAGAAAGTCACTCATTGGATTAGAGTGAAAGATTGCATATATATTTTTAAGTATGTCATGAAGAGAGAGAGGGGAAAACAGGGAGAAATATGCACTGCAGAAAAGCCTACAGTTGGGTAAGTAGTGTACTCTTCTGGGAAATGGGAGTTGGATCCGGAATAAAAATTAAACTGAGCGTTATGTGTGGGTGCATTAGCTGTCAGTTGTCATCTCCAGGGACTTTATTTTGCAGGGATGGAAAGATTCCCTGCTCACTTGTTTTTGAAAAATCAGGGACTTAAGCTCTTGTGTTCAAGAAATGCCATTTCCAGTAATTCACAGTAAGATGCCTGAATACCCAGTAGGGGTGAGCTCAAAGGCACAGCCTTCACAGTACAATTTCTACCAGTTATTGTAGAGAGTCAAACATGGCTCCAGCTGTGAGAACTAAGCCTCATGCCTCATCTTCCCATCTAGCCTAGCTGGAGTCAGGGATATGGACCCAGCTGGGACACTTATATGTGCCAAGAACATATAAAGTGGGGTTATGGAGAAGTGTTCAAGATCCTCTACATGAGTGTGGTCTTCAACACACCATTATTTTTAAGCATGTCTTAGAATTTCATGCTTTAGACGTGCTCTGCTGTCAATGATGGATGGTCTCTGCAGGCACAAGCACCACAGCAATGAATTCTAATAATTCCTTGAGTGTTCATGGTTAAAATTATCCCATTAAAGGAAAAGTAAGTATGGGCAGATTTCCATGTTTCTCTTGCCAGCACCTGGATTTAATCACATTTTTCCATGAAGTCTTCTGCTAAAAGTTTTAGCAGTAGGTAAATGCTGGTGTTATTGTTGGATCTAATAATGGCACTAAGATAGCAGTTTTGAGAAAGGGGATCCCTTCTTTTCAGAAGGTAAAGGAATACACCTGTGTTACCACAACACTTCTTCACTAAGATGGCAAGGTCTCTGAAGTAGTGGTTTCTCTTCGTACCTTGTTTTGTGGATTTTGCTACCTGTAAAAAATATTCTCTGTAGTGCATACAGAAAAAAAATAAATTATTGTTTTGACTCAGTTTTATTCTTTAGCAGGAGCCAGCAAATTTCCTTCCAGTTTAGGTGTTTCAAAATCCTATGGAGATGAACTTCCATTACTACAGCTGAATTTCTGTCCAAGTATCATATATTCTGAAATTCCTCTGGTGGCCTCCTTCACTGGAGTTGTAAGTCCAAAACATTAATGTGTGCATTTGGCAGCGCAAATTTGAGGTGTGGGAGCAGACATTGTCACAGTTTCAAAATTAGGTGCATGGAACCATCAGTGATTTGCCCAGGGTCAAAAGGAAAATCTGTGAAAAAAATGGAAATTCAACCTTTGTCTGAAAAGTCCCAGACCATAGAACAGTTTAATATAGAGGATAAGGCATTGGATCTTCTTTCATTTCACTCAAACACTGAATTGTTTTTGCTTCTGCTGAATTTAATTTGATGGTTTTTGTGCTAGTTACAGCCTGAAACCTGGAAAGTTTTCATGGCTGCAAATTGGGGCTAGCCCTATACCAGTACTTGACCCCCAGTCTATGTTTCTAGCCACAAAATTTCTAGTTTTAGCTAAATTGCTGTTCCCAGGTTATTGTTTCTAGTCACCATTTTAGAGATTTCATGAAGTCATGGTAAGTCTTCTCAGGTAATTTGAGAAGACTTAATAAACTTAGCACTGAATATTTTAGGGTTATGACAGCATTCTTTTGAGCTTTCATTGCTTCTGAAGTTTAGTGTGCTTTTTTATGCTAGCAGCCATTAAACACTATAACCCTTTGCCTACATGTGTCATACTACTTCCCCTCAATTTACAAAAACATTGGTACATGAGTGGTGGAGTCAGATGCTTCACGTTTAGGTCCCCCAGATCACTTGTGAGAAGTTACATGACAGCCATAATATCCAAATATTACTAAATTAAAAAAAAATTAATATCGACTGTGTCATTAAGTTTTAAAATTCATAAAATGAGTTTGTACTTCTCTATAGAAAGACAGCTATGATTTCAGTAGTGTTTTTCCTTGGTGAATACTATAATGGGCATTCTCACTGAGCAATGTTATTAAAATGCACATTTAAGATTGCAAAGCATGCACACATGTGTTTGTATGTGGGAGGTGTGGCTTTCATTTGCAAGTAGTTTATTTTCTATAATCCAATAAGTGTTTTCTCTGAGCAGAGCACAAGTTTGATGTTAAACAGTTTCAAAAGAACTAAGTGTATAAGACAGGTTTTACTGAAACTGCAACATGTTTTTATGCTTCTTTCAATCATGGCCAAAAACTTTTTTGAATGTGAATCCAGTGCTTTATAAACTGTTGCCTCAAAGAGGAAAATCTGGTCCTCTTCTAGTACATGCACACATACACTTGCAAAATTCAATGCTTGCACTACCAAATTTCATTCTTAACATATAGCAACATAAATATTGCTCTCTTCACCCCTGTCATTGTGTTATAATTACGTTAGCCTGTGAGGTGCAAATAGTGTTTCCAATAACAGTAAAAGAAATTTAGAAATAATAAAACTGTCAGTGTTAACAGGGATTCTTGACAAGACTCATGTAAACCTAACTAAAAATGGAAAAAGGTTCACTTGTCAAAAAACGGAATAATGTGAAGTCTGGGTTTTTCTATTTCCCGTCAGATTTATTTCTTGTAATGAATTTCATGATTTTTTAAAGAGAGACAGTTATTCTCCTTCATCCCTTCTCTTTTCCTCCAACCCTGCCAATCCTGCGACCACAAATGCCCTTTTAAAATCTATTGAAGGAATCTAATCTCACTATAAAGAGCTTTCAGTTCTCTTTATGGTTTAAAAATCACAACTTTTTTTCTGTGTATTTAATACAAAAACTGGAGCACTGCTATTACTTACAAAGCTTGAAAGAAAGGCACGCTCCAGTGAATTCTATATAACATACCAGCTCTTCTAGGCTTGGAATTAATGGCAGTAGTCTGATTTTGTTCTAAATATATAAAAAGCCTCTGAGTCAAGGAAAGAAGAATCTCAATAACTGACTGGTTTCTAAATAGGCATTTTGAGTTTTAATGAGCCTAACATTCTTATTCCAAAGAGTGCTACTGAAATATAAAAGCTTTTAAATTCTGTAGATATAAACAAATATATCAATGAATTCAATCCAGTTTATTTGGTGAAAGGATTTGCAAATTGCGTGTAAACATTTTCTTTCATGGAAATATGAATTCTCTGTGTGGCCCCACAGGATGATCAATTCTTGTAGGACTTGTAGGGCCAACTACTTAGGGTTAAGCTTCTAATGGGGTGTGGAGTGACTGTGATGCCCATGACATTTTGTGTCTGTGGCATCTCTGAGTGTGCCATTAGGCCAGTAACATAATGAGAATTGTATATGAGGTCTGAATTTTAAATTGCTGCAAACCAATGTACTGTCTTTGATTTCTATTGTGCTGCCTGCATTTCATAGAATCATAGAATGGCTTGCATTGGAAGGGACCTTAAAGATCATCCAGTTCCAACCCCCCTGCCATGGGCAGGGACACCTCCCACTAGATCAGGTTGCCCAAAGCCCCATCCAACATGGCCTTGAACACTTCCAGGGAGGGGTCATCCACAGTTCCTCTGGGCAACCTGTTCCAGTGCCTCACCACCCTCTGAGAAAAGAATTTGTTCCTTATATCTAATGTAAATCTACCCTCTCTCAGTTTAAAACCGTTACCCCTTGAATATGGATTGACCTGTGATATTTGAGGTCAGAGGGTAGAGTAGTTCATAAGAAAACTGTATTAACTGCTTTTTCTCCCTACCTTTACAGAAGGCAGATATGAACCATACTAGACTTTTGTTATAAAACTTGGAAGTTTTCAGTGGAATAAAGATGTAAAATTAGTTTCAAATTTTGCGCAAGTCATGTTGAATTGCAGTATATTTCCCTAAGGATGTAACTTACAGCTTTTGACACATGTTGTGCCAACAGGAGTGCTTAGTATGTCTGCAGTGGGAATATCTCACGGAACAGCCACTATAGAATAATTTTAAAACTTGGAGTAAGGTTGTTTTTATGATGAGTTGTTGGATAGAGTTTTGAGTCAGCAGCAACTTGATTTAATATTACTTGATCTTGTGAAATTTTCATAGATCTTAAGATGAGGGCAGCAGAGGGGGCAGCCTCATTATTTCTGTTTGCAACATTTATTGAAACATAGCAGCGTTTTGAAGTTGTGGGTTAATTGTTCAGCTTAAACTGTAATTTATTTTTCAATGCTGAATTAGCAATACTTAGGCATATTAGTAGAGAAAGCAGATTAGTTAAACTCTAGGAACTGAATTCGTAAAGGTTACATTTTGAAAACAAATGTGCACGACAGGGAAGCCAAAGTATAACAAGATAGAGGTTGTCATTACATGAATTAAGCATTTGTTTGGAGTACACTTAAAATAATTAACATCGGACCATGATTCCTGGGATACTTTTCTATACTATTTGATAGCCTCTATGCACGGACTGTATTTCTCCTTCCTTCTCATCCTGAAACAATTTGCAGTTTATTTCTTCATTACACACCTGTGTGCCACAGTGGGAACTTCACCAATAAAATTTAGGAAAGTTTGGGGTCGAATCTGCTTCTCCACTGAAGTATTCATACAGAAACATGGCCTGAATAAATACAGTAGTAAGATACCAAGTCCTAATTATGCTTGTTTTTGCGAGCGTGAGGAATTGCGAATTAGAATTCCCCACATAATCTGTACTGTTACTCCACTATTAAGCAAATGAAAAAAGTAAATTTCTTCATACCTATTGGAAATATATATATATAGGCTTAAAGAAAGATGTATGCAGTAAAGTACCTGTTGGTAGTGGGGGATATTTAACCCATCATAGCTTTACAAATGATTAGTTAAAAAAAATGCCACATTACAGCAGTGCAATTCCCATTAAGTCTTTCTCCTTCCAAGTCAATTCTGTCTCAGGAGCATAATGCAGATAATAATGCTGAATAATGTGGCTTGGTTCAGTGTAGAAAGTAACATAGCAGTACTTCTCAATTTTGTAACAATGCTATATATAATCTTTCTCATGGACACTGAAATGCAGCCCCATGGTCTAAGAGAAGAAGAATACAAATAGTCTGTGTATGTCACAAGAGCAAGGCATGGTCTTGTATTGTCATAGTTTCAAACAGGAACTATGGAATGTGTCTCACCAAAATGCTGGAGTCTCACATAAACTGCTGCTTTTTATTTATTTTAAGGTGGCAGTTTGTTTTACTGTGACTATAGCAAAAATTTTTTCATGTGAGGGCTTGTGGTTGAAATATACACTTAAATGGCATTTATATAACGAGTTCGTATATTGCAGAGTTCCTGTACCAGAGGATTTGGTGTGCAGCATCACTGTGCTGAAGACAGGGACAACCTGCATGACTTCAACATTAAGTAAGTATTAAATAAGTTCCTGTGAACCTCTGGGACAGCTAACACAAAATTAACTTATGTCTTTTGGAAGTTATGGCTAGTGATCTTTACTCAAGAATCTTTTGTCTTTCATTGTCTCCCTCCCCTGAAACTGTTTTACCACAGAGGGCCCTTTCCCCATTTACACAGGACAGCATTTGTGGGCAGGAAGACTGCTATTGCTTTTCGTGAATTTACTCAGATACTTTAAATTCAAAAGAATTCAAGTGTAATGAGGATTGTGTAGAAGGGTAGATACTGAAATTAATTTTGAGAGAGTTTTAGTACCTCAGAACCTGAATTTTTTATTGTATATCAGGATGACCTGCTATCTTAGTGCCTTCTTTGAATCGTGTCTGCAGTATGATTTACATTAACTGTTTATAGTAAAATTACTGGGAAAACTCCACAATATATATATAATATGCTGCTGGTTTGAAAAATTGTACCTGTGCTTTTCTGCTTGGAATATAATAGTATCAAATACCTCTTTTTACTGGAGATCATGAAACAACAGCTGGAAGCTCTGGATGCTCATGATCTTTTGTCATACATTCCTTTTGTATTTAACATGTTGAGTGTCATCAAGGTGTCATCCCAATATTTTTGTTGCAGAGAGACACTGCTTAGTGTAATTTGCAAGTTGTTCTGAGGTTTCATATTCATGCTCACATTCTTGCAGCTGTAGAGTCACGGCATTTGCTATGTCCTGAGCACAGCTGTCGTTGAAACTGTGCCAGGAAGAGCAGGCATTGAACCAATGAAGAGAAGAATCTTCCTTCAGATTTGTGTGGTTTTCATGTTGGGACCCAGGTATATTACTTCTTGGAAGGCTCATTGGAAAAAATTCCTTTCACAGCAGGTAGGTGAGCCAAGGAGGCAGGTCTTAGACTGCTCTTTAAACTTCTCTTTAAATTGAGGAAAATATAATGCTTCCCGTAGAAATAGCTCACTTCCCATATGGAATAAAAACAAAGTGCTTGGTTGTGCCTGTATTAGTATTTCATTTGTTGTTAATGTAGTGTTTCTTATAAATTCACCCAGCTAGAGGGTGATCTCTGTGCTAAGCTATCATTTTCCTTCTGAAGCCTAACATACACTGCTCACCCTGGCTCACTCATATAAGAGCAAGAGCAGAATCAGCTAACACCAGCATCCTTTTCTTCTTTTTTCCTTTCTTTTTCTCTTTCTTTCTTTTTTTTCCTTTTCTTTTTTTTTTAAAGAATCAAGTCCTTAGCCCTCTTTTCATTTTGCTTCCATTAGTAGCAAATCCCCCTTGTCCTTTTTAATTTTTAATTACCATTGTCTGTTCACCTTTGTTTTACCCATGACATCTTCAATTTAAACAGTATCAGAGAGGTTGAAGTGAACAGTTTTCTTTTCAGCTTAAGTGACTGCAGCTCGTTTAGTTGTTAATTATGCAGGGAGGTTTGCATGGCTGCGGCTGGTAATTTGAATATGCTCCCAATGTCAGGTCTGTGTCTGGGCGGCTGAGCTTGTAAAAGGATTATGATGTATATATGGTTCATGGCTAAGAGGGCTAATGAAAGTACCTCATTTAATCAAACACAATTAATTAAATGAACTTATGATATTAACCCATCTTTCCGTGCATGTATAATTTATATTAATTGATCTGCTGCATTGAAGTTGACCAATCAGGTAGGCTGCTGACAGCCTAAGGAAGAAGGAAGTACCATTAGCATTAGTTTGATGCAAACCATAATTGATGGGTCAGTGTGTTTTAGGGATGTAGCAAAAGCTTTGTTAATTGTCATAAGAAGTTCAAATTGATTGTGTCTGCATTAGTACATAAATTTAAATTGATTAATGTTTTGTTCTAAAATTAATGTCTATACTGCATGGGTGATACAATGCTTTATTTATTGGATTCATTAATGCAGTCTCAGGAAAAATAGCGTTGAAGTTAGGTAAGCGTGAGTAGATCGTTAAGGATGAGTTCAGTGGAGCCATGTGGGAGACAGAATTCCTGCACGGAGCCCAAGCCCGCCTGCACCGAAATGGCTGAGTGTGAAACACTGTCCTGAGACCACAGGGGGTGATATTTAATGAAAGCTTTTATGAAGACATTAGTGACATGTTGGGGGGATGGGGGGGGGAAGCCAACAACTCTTAAGTATAGCGAATGGCAAGAAGAAATAGGAAGAAAGCCTAGAGCTGGCGGAGTCTTTCTTGTTGTTAAATACATCCTCTAGGCTAGATCAACGTTGTCCCAAAAACATTTCCTGTAAACCTGTTTCATACAAGTGCTGCAGCCAGCTTGTACTGTGTCTTCAGCTGAACAGGAAACTGAAATTACACCACGGCAGGTTGGTTACACAATCGTTTTGTCTGTATCTCTTCTGTATTTGCCGGCATAGGGAAATACCATATGTATTTTATGTTTGACAGTCACTTTGTTTTAATCAGTATTTGCATTGTACACTTTTGATGCTTGTGCTATAGGACAGGATGTTTTGACATGTTTTATGGCACCAGCAGTTGAATATAGTTTGTCCTTCTTATGCTGTCTTATTATCCCACCTTATATTTGTGTTTGCTTCACTTTTGACGTGAAGTTTTAAAGGAACAAAGAAGAGTAAGAGATCCACTGAGAAGTCACTTTAATTCATTTATAACCCCTCTTTTTTCTTACCAAAGGAAACTTAACATCTGTTTCTTATAAACTGATTTAAATAGAAAATGTGTAATGCATCCTTTTACCAAATGGTTCTTTCTTTTATTGGAGAAATAAAGCAGTTTGACTGTTCTGCTTTTACTACAGTGCTCTTAGAAATGGGACATCTCCACTTTCACAAGGAAGCATTCTGAGCTTCACACAGTGGAGAGAAGATTATATATCTTCCTCTGCTGCCTTATTGAAGTATGGTATACAATGTATTATTTACAGACAGTTCCCTGGATGTGTAATGGTTGGATTATATTCAAATATCACTCCATGTGGTGGCACTAGTGAGTAGCAAACGTTGTAATTGGTTCCTAGAGCACAACTCTCTTTTTAACTTTTTGAGATTGTGTTAATGGGTGACTTGCACTTGTTTTCTATTGCCGTATTTTAAGGACAGCTATTCAAAGCTAACTCATATTGTTCCGAGGCAATAGTGATGAAGTGATGAGTTTTGTCATGTGCAGCAGTGTTGGCAATACTTTTGACAGTTTGGGCAAATTAACTTCTTATTACTTGTTTAAATTATGTTTAGTGTTCCTCTTTAATTTGCCAGCTTTATAACTGCAGTGTATACTATATAAATAGATATACATGCGGACAGTTCTCATATTTCAGGTGAAAAAAGAGATGGTGCAGTAAATTTTCGTGTTTTGTTTACACCTTTGTTTGAACTCCTCTGCAGGATTACAGTTAATTACTACCGAAAAGAATGTGCTCTTCAGTGTGTTGGTTTCCCAGCAAAGTGGCTTTTTACTTTGCAAAGATTTTACACTAATAACACATGAATATTTGGCCCAGAGCCAATGTCAAGTGATAAAGACTTGTGCTACATAGAGAAAAGAATGAACAGCCCTCCTTCATGCTTTAAGAGTAAAGGAAATATAAAACAAAATAGAGAAAATGTACTGCTTAAATGGCAAGAAAGATTGAAAACTAGTCTCAGTGCTACCGTATGATGCACTGGAAAAGAAAAACACTGACTGCAGGCATATTGTGCCAGAGCAGAGTGAAAATGAGCACATTGGGAGTCACTGTCTTAAATTAAGATACTTTCTGTCATTTTTCCAAAGTTAGTAAAAAGAAAAAGATATGTGTTCTGCTCATGTGTGTGTTGGGGAGAGGGAGGGAGTGCATGAGAGTGCATGCACTCTCTGTAGAGAGTGGAGTGGGAGTGGGTATTGGCTTTAAAGCAATAATGTTGCTTTAGCTCAGCAGCCATGTGAATGGGTCACAGATGTTCTAAGAGTGGAAATTAACATTATTTTTTAAAAACCACTTAACTATGAGCAGAATGCAGCATCACCTGGAGTAATTATTTTGTTAATTGTGTTGTGGTTTAGGCTGCAGCCAGAGCTGTACTCTTTGCTAATGATAGTATTATGTGGACTAAAGTGTGGGAGAGGTAGGAGAAGAGATTCCTGTCTGCCTTTTGAAATGTTTACAGTGAACCTAGGGTGGCAGAATAGTTGTTATAACAAAAATATGTTGGAAACAAAAGTATAGAGAGATGAGTATTAAAAAATGAGAGAACTGGTCAGATCCTCATCAGATCTTGCCATCAGATCTGCTCCTTGTTTTGCCACTGTTGAGTGGAGAGAGTATCAATTCTAAATAAACAGTTATAAAAAGCTTTAGGATGATTGTGATGTCTGTGGCCAATGAGTTCCTTGTGGGTTATTCTCTCTTTCTCTGAAACTTTGTGAAATTCCATGAACTAGACCGGCCATCTTCACCCTCCATTCAACTATTCTGCCATCAGTAGGTGTCACTGCAGCCAGTCAGAAGACCCAGAGAGTGCAGACAGGCAGATGTTCACCTAGCCATAAAAAAGCAAATCAAGCAAGCAAAGGAGTACTGCCTCTCCAGCACATGATAAAATGTGTGCAATAAGTTGGCTTAGATATAGAAAATAAATCAATATAGAAAAGTTGTCCACTTACTGAAAAAAAAATCTCTTCCCCATTAAGTCCAAAAAGGCTTGTGCTGGGCTTTGTAGATATGGCAGCATAAATATTTAGACAAATGAGGAAAAGAAACAGTTATTTTAAAAAACTAATAAAATTAGTTGTATGTAGTGCAAAGTTTTCCTTATCCCCCCCAGTCAGAATTCAAAATAAAATGACAATGTAATCACAAGAGAAAATATTTCTTAGTCTCTTATGTAATTAGAGCTACAACTTGTGATTGTAGTAGTAAAAAATACCAGAGATAATCAGGCATTTGTAGGGAAGTTTTAGGTATTGACATATTTAGTCATAGAACAGCAACATACTCTCTGAACCTCCATAGCCTGAGAGCTGCCTTTGAATTTATCTAAATCTGTAAATGTTGTACTACAGTAAATCAAGAAGAAAGTAATCCATTACTGTTATTAATATAAAAGAATTTTGATTTTTATTAACTGCACACACCAAAGAATCATAGGGGAAAGGACCTAACTATTCAATGGCAATATTAATCTTTTATTTCTTTTCAGTTTTTTTTTTTCAGTAATTGTCAATTCTTAGCATTAAAATCAAAAGATAAAACACTTCTCTAACATTGCATGATATATTTTCTGACACCAGCTAACCTCTTAAGTTATCCTTTTGTTATCATTTCAGTAATATAAATGTCAGGTGAAAAACTTGATCTGAATTAAAAATGGAAAATGATATTTAATAGTGTCCTGAAGTTTCAGTTGTTACAATGGGAATAGGTTCTGAAGTAATGTACTGTAAGCTTCTCCTGAGTTGTTTCAGGCTATGCATTTAAAAAGTCGGACCATGCTTAGCCAACTGCTAGATTTTCCAAAGCATATTGTTATACTTAAATTGTTACAATGGTGGTTTAATATTGCATAGAAAATAAAATGAGATCTCTCTGGTTTAGAATTGATTGTTAAGTCACTTTCCAAAACAACTTACAAATATTTTAATTTCTGAAACACAAAAATGGGATGGGAAAGGAAGAATTAAGTTAAATCTGATCATGTAATATGGTATCTATATATTGTACCACCTTTTGTTTTGGGTGGTATTAATACAGTTATGCAGAAAATGCCTGGATTGTTTCACAGAGGCATATGTCCTCTGCACAGAGAAGGCTGCAAATTTATTAATTACAATGATTTATTTGGGAGGATGGAAATGAAGTAGTTAGGTTAGTATTTAATGTTCTCTAATATAAAATTTTTAGATCTACTTCTGAGTCTTTATTAATAATAGTTTAATCAGGCAAATCATTGACAATAATCATATAAACTAAAATGACTTCTTTGTCTCAGTATCTCTTACTTCCATTAGGACTCTGTCATTCTCCTGTCTGGACAGTGATTCAGCAGTTCTGATTTACTTGAGTTGTAATACTTTATATCAAATATTTTCACTGATTTATCAGAGTGCTTAATGTACAACACTGCATTTTTAGTGTCTGTGTATGTGAACATACATTTCAAATATATATTCAATATGAATTATATACAATAAAACGTTTTGTCTGCAAGTGTTAGCATATAACTGATTATGAGTCCACATGTTCCTGTGGAAGATGTTCAATATGGACCAATTCTTTAAAACACAAATTAATGTTTCTTTAAAAAATTGCTAGTCAAAGTGGATGTGCAAATGTTTTGTTCCGTGTGGTTTTATAAACCCTCTAAAGCTAATCTGTGTGTGCATATTAATTGCTCCACTCTGCGTGGTGGTGAACGCTATGCTGTTCTCATTTCAGTCATTACGGTGATTTAGATGCTAAAACAGTAGGCTGACTCACAGGCTGCTGTGGCTCCAGTGCTGAAACAACCAGCTGAAGTTTGTCTGTATTAATGTTTTCAGCTATCATACCTGAAGCAAAAGAGAAAGTGAGATG
>VXAL01015731.1:109940-152440 GCA_013399475.1 Chauna torquata
AATTCAGTTCCATAGAAATTGAAACTGATTCTAAAAACCCTGTGAAAATGGTAGACTTTTCAGAAGTCTTTTCACCATCTTCAGTATTTTGAAAGTTAAAGATTGCTGTCACCAGGAGCTTAATGTAACTGTCATAATCTTACCTTTCCCTATCTCTTATTTGGTGTTTCAATTTGATGATCATAGTACTTCACTAGTTTTGTGGAAAACTATATATGGCAATCTGATAGCCCTCAAGCAAACATATCTGCAGATGAATTTTCAAAGAAAAATAAAGATATGAATAGTGGACTGCATGACTCCTGTGTGTTACTCTACTAACGAAGCCTTAGGTATAGATCACGGCGTAATGACATATGCAGTAGTATACATCAGGATATGTGGATATCTGGTGCTTTTTACCCAATGTCACAGTTAAGTGAAAGAATTTGTTCTATTAGTTGGCCTACTTATTAGTACTAGCTATTGACAGCGCTCATTGCTGTTCTGGGGGAAACAGTCATGCTATTGACTGAAAAGCTTTACAGCTTAAAAGCATGTAGAAATCACCAATGAGTTTATGAAAGCTTAAGCCAGAGAACTAGGTTTTTAAAGGCCAGTCATCTCTGATTGTAAATGAGAACAGCAAATCTTGATACACCTAACTAAGTGTTGTTCTTCATTTGTGAAACTTTGATACCAAAAACTGCCTTTAAATAGCGCTGGAGAATGCTGAGGATGAATACATGTTTACACTGTGTTTGAAAACATAGCTGCATTTCACATATTGATATATAATGATGTAAATGGGCTACTGAGTTGAAAAGACCTAACTGTTATTTTCATTTTAGAAAATTATATACAAAATTAAGGGTAAGATTTCCTCCCTCACATCCAACTTATTTGAAAACCCAATAGGATTTTTTTGCCATTTTTATCAACCATGAGACTATTTCCTAAGGCTACCTGCAAGATATAGTAGTTTGCTCATTCTGTATATTCTGTATAATCTAGTTCAGAACTGCGCCACATTTTTCTCGCATGTTCTTCTCAAAAACTTTGGTGTAATTTGTGTGCCCAGTTTAGATGGATGGCATTCATTGAAAGATGTTCATAGTATCTAGTAAGTTCGTGATTACTCATTGGACATCAATATTTTTCTTTAAAAAGTATTGACATGCCATTAATTGTGATTGTAATTCTTGTGTCATGCCCCTAGAAGTAATATATTTGAATTCCAAGTGCCAAACAACTTCTTAAATTGTTTGTGTGGAGAATATTGAGCATACTAGAGAAAGAGAGTTGGAACTAGATTACTCTTCTATAAATCTGGTGTTACTGTCTTAAATAAAATGGTGCTATTTAAGCAGCATCACTAGAACTGCACTCTGATACATTCTTTTAATACTAATAGGGGAAAAAAAAGAAGGTCAAACACCAAATTTGTATCCACTTTGTCAGCATTTGTGCTAACTGAAATACCTTATCGGAGTTGATTGTCCTGAACGTAAAAATGGTTAGTTAATATTCATTTAGGATTCACCCTTGAATGGAAGGCTCAGACTTGTATTGAAGTACAAAGGAAAGTTCACAAAGAGACATATTTCCTCTCCTGCAGTTGTACTGTGTATTCTCTTTTCCATCAGACTTCTTACGATTGAGATAGAAAATCTAGTTACAGTATCAATGTTAACCCCACCTCCACTAAGTAATCCGTGTGGTTTCCATATGGTGGCAAGCTTACCCTGTAGAAAGAAAATGGGTGAATTGGCAGCACGCATGCTGTGCTTCAGAGACACTCTTAAACAAGGTCCATGCATGTTGCCACAGAGGTGATCCACTGCTGCTCCCAACTGAAGGTTGTGTTTCAGTTGCAAGGATACCCTTGTACCCACAGATTGAAGAGTAAGAAATACAGTAGAGTTCTTAGATGCTTAGATGGTTTTTGACTGGTAAATAAGGCTTTCCTTTAGAAAGATAAAGAAAGAAACAAATTATTCTTTGCCTTAGCATTAGGTTTATAGTGAAGGCAGCATGTATTAAAGGCATAGGCATTACAATAGGGGAAAAAGTGGAGAATTTGAACAAGGTGGATGGTTAAGTTTTCTAGGCTTGTTTAGTGGAGGTGTAAACTAATTAACATTTAATCTAATTGCATATATAGCAATAAAATAATTGTGCAAATGAGTTGTGCTTCAGAACTTTATGCATACTGCTTACTGTATTCTACTTCAGCTTCTTTAAAGGAGAGATGCAAGTGAAAAATAATGGATTGGCATAAAGAAAACAGCATACACCTCCATGTACTGATGATATAGTGCAGTAGGAGCCAAGAGAGCACAGCTGAAGTATGAGTACCCTTACTTTTCCTACAAGCAGCATATAATATGCAGAATCTTTTTAGGTACAGTTTAAATTCCTCTGTATAGGCATGGAAAAGTTTGAAATGACACAGGTAGAAGACTTACTTGAATTTAGTTACTTATCTCTATTTGCCATGAAATTCAAATAAATATAGATAACAATTGCTGTTTTAAACTAATATGCTAAAACACTTGCTCACTTTTAGAAAATCCAATCCCCCCTTTGCCAATGGTAATCATAGGTAGATTACCTCAAACTTGTGAATAAATCTTGAAAAGTGTTTTGACAGTGCAGAGTGTCTCTAATAAACCTGTAAGGAGAACATGGGGAGTGTGCCAACAACCCCTTGTTTTCCACTTCAGTAGTATCTTGTGTCGAACTCATTTATTATCTACATGGTAGCTGTAACAATATCAGCCTTTCTAGGCAATTACATTGTTGCAGGTCTACAAAGTAACTGAAAGTTGTCACTTTATTAAAAAACGTACATTGATGTTGGCTCAAAACTAGATTTGCTATTTTGATGCACTTACTTTCTGTTTTCTGTGCAAAAGGCATGACTTAACTGGAACAGTCATCCAGACACTTAAAAAGCTTATGAACTACCATACAGTTGTCTTAGTGTGTGTGTGTAACCAGTAAATTGTTTTCCTGTCATAGAAAAAAGCTTACAGATGGATGTATAGCAAGGTATTTATTTTATATATATATATTTTAAGTGCTTATGTAATAGAGCTATGTTTCATCACTGAACTTGAAGGAAGATGATACAACCATCTTGAATAAATGTTTGAGATTTTATCAAAATATTTGATTCTAATAACGCATGATTGTTACTCTTTTACACAAGTGACAGAAATTACAAATGTGAATGAACAAATTGGCAGCCTGCCATCGTGGTACAATAACACAGCGTAGGTGCTGCAGTTCCCGCATCTCTTAGCAGGAAATCAGTGTTTGTTATGCAGTAGATGGCATTTAAATGTGCTCAGGTGGTTCATGGGGTATCATTTGAAATAAATATTCAACCACAGGTTGCAAAAAGCCTCTAGAACATTAGATTACCTAAAGGAGGAAAAATTAAGTCAGCATACAGTTATCAAGATAAGCATAGTGAGAAAAGTGAACTTACCTTGTAGCGATCAGTAAGAGAATTACACGATTATCTTGCAAGAATAATTTTATTCCCACTTCTTGCTGAAATCTTAACTTCAGTTTGTATGCAGTAAGGCATTATAAGGTAAGATACACTCAACAGAGCTTGCTTTTGAACTCCAAAACTGCCTTACGCTACTCTGTATCCATGCCTAAAAGGCAGATGCACTCTTGAAACTTAAGTCCGGCATCTGAGCTCTGGCACTCTTGACCTGTATCATGGCAAACACCATGAAGAGAAAGAGAAACATATGGCTATAAATAAGGGCTCAAGATTAGTGTCATGGTCAAGAATACCTCCTGATCACACTTTTTTAAGTGCAATCAAGATCATTGTTTTGTGGTAACTTCTAGCAGGCACAGGCAGAAACTTCGCTGATAGACAGGATTCCTCCCCTCTTTGCTTCAAAACTCATTTCTCTGTTGGTCTGCTCCCCATGTTCCTTTTTTATTTTGTTCACAAGCCTTCTGTCTCGGTTTAGGGAACAGAGTCAGCCAACTGATGTACATTAAAAACTACTCTTTTTTTTTCTTTTTTGATCATGTTCATTTCCAACCAGATCTTGCTTGCTGCACCATTATGCGAACAGCAGGGCTCTTTGAGGTCAATATTAAATGGCTAGAAAATTGCAATGAGAGGGACTCAGCTGTTTTTGACAATTTATGCTAGACACCAGTTTAGCAGGTAAGGAGCATCTCCTCTCCTGCTTATCGTATCCAGTGGCTTAAAGCTCTCACATAATTCTCTCACAGCGTTCCATTTAAATTCAAGACTGGCACCACAGTACTTTAAGATGTTTGCAAATAGTTCCCATGCTTTGCCAACCTTCCTTCTTTCAGCTTGAGCCCAAGGTTGAAACAGGTAATGAGTTTAGATGCTTGCAACAGCTACATCTATATTGCGAACTTGTATTTATTTTTTTGTTGTTGTTGCTAGCTTAAAATACTTTATTATTATAATCTTCTTTCTAGCATTTATCTTGTTAATCTTTTATCTTCCATGCAATAGAGAAATACATATAAGAAAATGCAAGCCAAAGCAGAATGTGCTTTTATATTAGCGATTGCTGCTGCCAAATAGAAAATTTTTCGAGAGTATGTATAGAATTCTACAGGAAGCCTATGTTTAGTATTGGAGAATTATTATTCAGTACTATACAATTCTTAGAATTTAAAGAGAATTAGTATTGTAGTTCTATGTAAGGTTTCATTTAGTGTATGCAATCAGCACATGCTACTAGATGTGCCCTCGAATAAAAAAGGGCACTTGAGCTCTCCCTTTTGAAGGGGAAAGAAAGCTTACTAGGAGGTAGCATTCATTACTAGAATCAAAGTGGAAGCAGACTGTTTTATTCAAAAGGAACCACAGAAAGGTAAGCCATTTGTAATGAAAACTTACTACTAGGTTTATCAGTGTAATCTCGTTGGGTTGCTGTAAAGAAAAAAAAGACATAATGATTCCCATTTCACTTGTCATGATATTTTAGTTATTCTTTATATGGAAAGGAAAAGCAAAAGATGGTCTGTTAACAAGTGGGACATTACAATGAGAAGCTTAAATTAGTCACTTCTTGTATTTCAGTAGTGCAAGATCTTTGAACTGATCTTTCGTGTTGCAGGAATCCACAGTTTTATTGAACAAACCCCAAGAGGCTTGCAAATACCTGGCTTGTAGCCGTCTATTTGTATAACTTAGCAACATCTAATATTCTTCAATGTGCATAAAAAGCCCATTAACTAAGAGGAAAAAAAAAACAGTTTATGAGATGCATTTACAAAAAGTTTAATTGACTGTGTTCTTAAATTCCAGGACAAATTATGCTGCTTCCAGTTACAACATTGCTTGCCAACGTAATAGTAAGTTTCCACTGGAAGATTTCTCGGTTTAAAGTGCCATACCTACAGAATGTTGCCATGTTGTACTAGGCAATATTAGCAGCAATTGCTCGTCTCCTCTTCTACAGAAAATTGCCTAAAAAGTTACACAACATGCTGTTTATACAAATGATTAAAAAAAAAAAAAAACCACTGGAAAGATGCAGTTCTCGTTTAAAAAAAAACTGTTTAGTTTTACATATATTTTGAAAATTGGGGGTATTTCAAATCAAATGTCAAAACTTATCTACTTGGAGCATGTTCTCTGTATAATATTTTGTGCCCTTGTGGACTCAGAATGCCAGAGGTGTATTGCCATAAGATTTAAACATTTTACCTTGAAGTGGCAGACACTGAGTCAGAAAGGAGAGGTGAAGGGATAGAATATTGCCCTGTGATTCTTGGCTTTTGGGAGCTGAAGTAATGACAGATAGCACCTTGGGTAAAAGAAAAAGGGTTAAGGACCAAGCTGAATGTCTTGGCCAGTAGGCAGGCTAGTGCAGGGCTGACGTGAGGCATGGGAGCTGGTTATTAGGTAGTAAGATCATTCCTGAGTGTGTTTTTTTCTTGCACTCACTTAAGTGGCTTTTCAGAGGTAAAAACATGAAGATACTGTGAAAGCCACTTGAAGCATCATGTTCCCTAGACATAAGTGTCTTGCATGCAGATTGTATGTATAAGCAAAGGGAAGGTTTTTTTCTCGTATTGGTTTGACTGAGAAACTGAGAAGTCAGCCCTGCAGCAAGGAGACCAGAAAAACAGCAAACTATGAACAGTTTCTTCTTTCTATCTTATTTTAAATTATATCCTTGCTCTTTTGGAGAGGCAGCTTTTTACCTAACTACAGAAGTGTGGATCAATCAATTATCCAGGTTCTGGTTCAGGAAACCTCAGGATTTGTTTCCAAGTTCCCAAATACACTGACAGTGTTAACAGGTAAATTGTTATCCTGCTGTGAGTGGACTTACTGAAGTTAGTGTTTTAGTAAGTGAAAGCACTTTCACTAACAGTGGATTCAGTTTTCAGTAGCAGCTACTGTAAAGAGCTGACTGGAAAAAGGATTTCCTTCCTGCAGAAAAAGCCATCTTTTGCTAACAGAACAGTTTTGGGAAAACTGAAACTGGCGTTATTTGGCTTGCTGGCTTTCCAGCTGGAGGATGATCTGCCTGCCTGTCCAACTTCCCAGGATGCTCACCCTGCCAGTCGTCTGCCACCCAGGCAGACCAAGAATCCGATTGACTGTTCATAGGGATGGGGATCCTGTTTCCTGGGAAGCTAGGAAGGATGAGTGGCTGCTGTAGCATCTCAGCTCCCATCAAGGGAAGGAAGTGTCAGGAATCACGGCATTCCTGAGAAAATGATGAAAATGCTCCTGAAAATGATGCAATTGAGAAAGATTTGTTTTGATTGTAACCAGACTCCAAATTTTTTTCTCCCAAAAGCTTACAACTAAGCTTCTCTGAATGATGAAAAAAGCAACAGTAGTTAATTTAAATGTTTTGTATAATAGTAAATATCAGAGGCTTAGTGATATTAGTAACTTTTTAGTTTTAGATTAGTTCTATGAGAAGTGCTATGCTATAACTATAAATAAAAATCTTGTGCTCCTCTTCACCTAGATAGTCAGGTAAGATAGACATGCCCAATAATTTTTTTCTTTAAAGATAATTGCAGACTTCTATTCTGCTAACAGGGATTTTCTCAAGGGTACTGGTATTATTTAGAGCAGAAAAGAAAATAATAGAATTGTTGAAGAGACAGAGGAAAAAAAATATCGAATGTGTGTAACAGCAAGAAAAAAAAATCTTTCTCATCAGTCTATTACAGTACATTCAGGATCTTAGAAAATTGCAACTATTGGCAGATTCAGAAGACAGAAGATATGTACAGAAAAAACTTCTCTAATTACTGGCTAGCTTGTAATTATAGGAAAGCAAAATCAAACTATTCATTAATAGGTAGTGACTAAATATAGAATAAGATGTGCTGAAAATATTACTCTCACAATTTCAGAAACTATAGAATAGGAAGTGCATTGTTAGCACACAGTTATACTTAGCAGCAATGCTTATGGAAGATTTTGTCACACAAAAAATCAGCTGATTTTCCTATTTTCTCGCATGAAATAAGGAAAATATATTGTCATGATGTCAGAAGTGATTTAAAAAATGGTCTAAAGAAAGTTATTTTCCTGCTTCTGCCTTTTATATCACATTATAGGTACAAAGCTTTGCCATTAGGCAGTTTGCTTACAAGCAAGCTTTGCTATGCTTAATCACAGCAGACACAGCTATGACAAATTCTTCAAAATTCTATTGAAAATTCTATTTAGGTAATGCTATTTGTGTTTAAATGTAAGCATCTACCACTAATTTTATATTGAAAATACAGATAAATCATTTTATAGTGTATTTTTAAAATATGCAAACAGTGGGATTCATTTTTAGCTGCTGAATAATTACTGTGATTTGAAAAGACCCCGATCGGATATACACCAGGGGTGGACATGACCCAGTGCTCAAACCCCCTTGACTTGCAGGCAGAGGGGACTTGGTATTACAATTAGATTTTACCTTAAGTTTAATAAGAATTTTAACAGCTGTGCTAAAAGCACTATGATCCCTTAAAAAGGGCTTTAGAAGAAAGTGATAGCAAAATATTTCAATAACAGTAAGGACCACATCTTTATTTTTGATGCCTTGGACTATTATTAGCTCCTTTTACAAGTATCAGCTGAGAAATGGAGATATCTAGTTCCTGAAGACTCACTTGTTTGCATTTTTTATCATAACATTTGCTATTTAAATGATTCCTTTCCTACTCATAATTCGTGAGCATAATTATGAGATAAACAGGAAATTACTTTAAATTTATAAATTGAAACTATAGAAAATCTTGCAGTTCAGCAAAATTCAGATGCAGGATATTTCTTCAGCTGCCAGTTCAGAATCTAAACAGATCAAAGACATTAGCTTTGAAAGGGAATTGAATGGGAGAAAGAAGATGAATGGCCATACACATATTCATTGTTATATTCTTTTCACAGTAAATAAATACTGCAGAATTAATTTGAAATCTTAGCATTTGTTATATACATTAAAGTCATAGCAATCATAGAGCATAGCACCTCTAGACAGGGAAAAAGGGGAAAATTCACTGAAAAATTAGCTTAACCTCCACATTTTCTGCCTAGGACAGGGCATATCCTGTCAATGCCCTGAGTTTCTGATTGTAACCCTTATGCTCAGTGACGGTTGTGTGTGTGAATGAGGAGGAGGGCATGCCCTGCTTTTTGGCATCATTGTCTTTTAGAGTGGTCTCTGCCAGTAGGGGGGAAACCTCTGACAATGAAACCTGTGTAAATTGTCTAAAGCAATAATGACTGCTTTATTTAAAGATTCTTGGGTGCCCAACAGTCATGAGAGATTGTGCTATTGGAAGTACTTGGAAGTTAGGCCTGCTGGACCTAGCCAAAGTCTTCTTGGTGCTTATCAGTGTTTTGGACTTCTCTGTAAGTTTTAAATACAATGACTTATGCATAATTTCATGCATCTTTAGTGAAATCAAAACAGTGGTGTTTAGTTTTAAGATGCAATTTTGTGTTCAAAGGATCTGTTCTCTAGTGGGAGGACTGTCCAGCAGAAATGGTTTGTCAACGGTTTTCTGCCTCCAGGCACAGCTTGGAGTCCAGGGAAACAAACTTGTCCTCTACGTAGGAATAAAGTCCTTCAGCTGCACAATTGAGCCAAATATTCAAACAAAAACAACCCGGCACTTCACAACACATTTGTTAGATTTCTCCCCTTATGCTGGAGTTACTGTAGTCTTTAAACAGTGTGACAGAAGTACACTTCCACTTCAGTTAATGGATTTATCAAATACCTTATTTCATGCTTTCTGCTTTTGATTTATGAATTTTGATCGTAGAGACAAGGACCCTGTGAGTATTGATTGCAGAAAATGTCAGACTAACAGAAGTTAATTTCGCTTGTACATGTGGAAGTCTGTGATTCTCTGACAGCGCTGTCTGCGGAGTACCGGCTGTCACCCAGCCTGAGTGACACAGCGCCATCACAACAGGCAACCCCAGCACGCCAGCCTCGCTCCGCGCCACGAGACAAGATGGCACACTGGTGCAGGCCAGCTCTGTGGCTGCTTAGGGATGGTTTATTTATTGATTGGCTTTCTTTGTAAATTATATGTATATATATATATTTAGCAGCAAAGTCAAAGTAGTATGTACAAAACGGGGCACTTGAGCACAGGGAGGTAGATAGTTTGATTTTGCTCCTTGTATCTCCTCCATTTCAGATGCGGTTAAAAACTTCAGACTTGTGATGTATTTATTCTGACTGAATATGTTATCTCACTCTGCAGAAAAGCAGATCTAGGCGAACAGACAAACTGTAGGCATTGGATGAAAATTAACAATAAATGGTATCAAGTCTTGTTTCTTCACTAGAAAGCAGAGATTCTCATTAGGCATCCACATAGATGATAGTGAAAAGATGCCCATTGATTTAAGCTGAAATGGGTTAAGCACTTCTGTTAGTTCTGTAATATGACTTTTTCTTGGTGCTTTTCATTGGACTTTTCATCTTGCACTTTTTCACTGGGAGAAGTATCACAGGCAAACAAAACCACAGTGCTGTTTGCTGATTTTTGTCTTTAAGTTAAAATTAGATTAAGAGTGCATATAATAATGTAGGAAAAATGTTATGATTCTGTAAAGTGGTTCTCATCCCCAAATTAAACAGTATAATAAAAAAAAATGCAGAGTTAAAGTTAGAATTAGAAGTTCAAACCTATATGTGTTGGCAGGCATAGAGAGCTAACCACAGAAAGCTGTGTTATAGCTTACACTACAGAATGAATGGAGAATAGTCTATGCTTCCCTTAGAAAAATATCTTTAATTTATTTTTTCCTTCTTGAAAAATTAATGTCACTGTAGATAATTCAAGAGGTTTTGATAAATAACATTATGTGGGGATATATAGAGAAAAGTACCAAAATGAGATTTTGTCACTTTAGTTTCACTTTAAATAGCAAAGCACTCAGAGTATGCTAACTAATGTGAGGGCAATACAAACAGGTACAATGCATATACCATGCTGCTGGTAGTCCTTAAATGGCCTTTTGAAAAGCAATAGGTATCCTTTGTGCTCTTGACCATAGGAGGAGGGGAGGAAGAGGATTTAAGAGTTTTTCTCCTTTATCCCCGTACTTGAAAACAGAGAACTTTTAGATTATGTCATGATGGTAATCAAATTCTAAATAACAGTTTTTGAGTGAGTAAGAGCATGGCTTTTATTATAATTATTTTTCTTCAATCTGGAACTGGACACATTAAGAGAGTAGTCCATGTTTTACATATTTATGTATTTTAAGAGAAACAAGACCCATTATTTTTTGGCTCTTATTGCTGAAAGAGCATAAGATTATTGCTAGGGTGCTGATCAACTCACAGTGAAAGATCTTAAACAGAGGAAATACCTACACTACTCCTCTTCTCATTTGGAAGTGTGGCAATTTATCCCCACATGGAGGTGGTTAGACGTACCATCACGAGAGAACTCTGGTAACTCCAGAACTAGAATAACTAAATGTATCTGAAAGGGGACGCTTTATAACAGGGATGGTCAGAACAGAGGACCCAGGCCAACCATACAGCAGTAAGGTGTGTACCTCTTTAAAGATCTTCATTCATACTCCCTGTGAACAGAAACTGCAATGCTCCAGACAAAACTGTGTCAAGATATAGCTAAAGTTCTTGTTCATATGTTACATAGATACAGGTATGTATGTACATGCATCACACACATGCATGCACACATATAAACACCTCATCACATCTGGTTTTAAAACTTATTTTCAAAAACTTTTCCTTTCCTTTCCTTTCCGTTCCTCTCCTTCCCTTTCCTTTCCTTTCCGTTCCTCTCCTTCCCTTTCCTTTCCTTTCCGTTCCTCTCCTTCCCTTTCCTTTCCTTTCCGTTCCTCTCCTTCCCTTTCCTTTCCTTTCCCTTCCCCTTTCCCTTTTTCCCTTTCCTTTTCCTTTCATCATTGAGGTCACAGATTTCTTCAGTTAAATATAATTCTACATGGAGGAGGAGGCAGAGTCCTGTTATAGCATTGTGTGCTCAGACATCAGCTTTTTCAGCTGTTCTCACACTTGATATTTTATCAGGCCCACTTGGTTTTGTTTGAGAATTTGATTACAAGTATAAAACACTCCTATCCAATGATGAAAGCAAAATCAGTTTCTTAATTTTGTGGAAGTATGAATGACATTAGGGCAATAATTAAAGAAGCAGAGGCCTTATTTGTTTCATGAACTTTTTTTGCTATAAAATTTATGTATTTCCTGAGTCACATTAATCCTGTGGGTTTTGTTTGTTTGTTTGTTTGTTTGTTTTCTAGTAGGCCATAAGAACAGATTTCCATGTGCAATTTCAAGTGATATTTACATGTTAGTCTTTAACAACAGTTTGACAAAGTTGTAGAGTCAGTTTTATACAAAGGAAACTACAAACAATTGCTCTGTCTATTACAGAAAAATACATGAAATTGGCTTGTTGGCAGTCTGCCAAAAATTATATGAATAAATTGCATATGGTTATATTGAAATTGTGAATTTATGTCTGTACCTTTAAACATGTGCACGTAACTCCACATATGTAAGCTCCAAATTTGCATAGTATATATAAACTTGGCAATGAAGAATGAAAAAGAAAAAAAAATTGCTAAAATGATATTTTTTACCACACGAAACCATGGTACATACTCTATTTAGAACCTCCATTTAAAGAAACTATAGGATTGGGATATTATTTTCTGTAAAAGCCTTAGCTAGATGGCTCCAAAGAACAAGAAATATTTTCAGCTAATATAAATCACTTCTGAAAATTATTTTCTTGGTACCTTTCTGAAAATGTTTTTCTTGACATAAGACAATATGACTTAATAAACACAAGAACTGCAAAGTGAGTTTTCCATTAAAAGATGTATCTCATCCTATAAAATTTCTATTTCATCTGTAAAAAAGCCCTAAGACAAAACCTAAACCTGTTTTTGATATGGAAGCTAATGTTATCTTTCATGATTTCAACTTTTTTTTTTTCTTTAAATAAATCTTAGAAAAAATGCACTGGTTCCTTAGTTATAACTTGTTCTTGCAAAAAATGGTGTTTATGGGAATCCCCTTCATGTATGTGTTGAATGCAGAGAGAGCCTAATGAAGGTGAGATTGTCAGAGATACCTGAACATATGTGACTATTGTTATAGACTTTATGCTTTGCAAACCTGTCATTATTTGACCCAGGTTCTGTCTGGAACAGAGACATATTTTAATGTTAACACCACCATGATGTAACAGCACCGTGGAAAATCTCAGCCCTTTCTCCCTTCCCCTAGGACTTCTTCACACTAACCTGAACAATGACCTACTGAGACAGTGTTTTCTTTTTTACTTCAACTATGAAACTTTCTGTTGTTGTAGCAGTTTGACAATATGGCACTAGCAGGGCACTATTTCATCTTGCTTCCAGTTTAAGAGCAAGTATAAATTTGCAGACAGCAAAGAAAGTGACTTTGTACTACTGAAGGGAAGAGAGTAGCTACTTTCCATTAAGACGTGGTATATACGATGTCTGTATCTGGGAAGATGCAACATGATGTATTGAGTCTATAACAGACGATTTATATGCATAGAAAATTATTTCTTGTTTTTAGATGTATTTTAAATGTGTTGTGATTTTCTGTTTCAGGAAGGCTTGTGTAAGTAGGTACATACTGCCACTTTGTTTAAAAACTTTGCTGGCACTAATGAGCGATGCCTGGTGAAATTCATTTACTAGTGTGTCATGGGATCATCTTAAATCCATCCTAAGGAAACCTGTGTGACATTGGTTTTGTTCATCATTAAGTTCTGTGGAAACAAATGTCTATAAATTTTTAATGTTATTTTTTTTTGTAAAATGACATGCACAAATGACATTAAGAATATGATTTACAAGGCATATTTTTTTTCTGCCCTCCTTTATCTAGAAGAGATTCCCTATAAATCTAGTGTATAAGCATTTAAGAGGCTTAAAATACATATATATTACAATTCAGTTGGTCTAAAATGAGTATACAATGTCATGAGTTTAAATCTAATAATTTTGGGTTTACTGCAATAGCCTGTTTTATTTACTGCAGTAACAATAATACAGTCCTACCATGTTACTGCTGTAATTGTAATTATGTGGATATTTTTGAATGATTCTGCGGTACTGTCTGACAATTAATTTTTGCTTTCTTTAATAATCCAAAATGCTGACAGTTTCAGAAGGATGCCTGTACAAAAATCTATTTGCATCAGAAATATTTTCCTTCACCTCCTAAATGCATTTTTTTCAAAGAAGTTCCCAGAAAAAGTTGAATTTTAAAGGCAGCTTAATACCTGATTACATCACTGCTAACAAATAAGTTAAAGATATGCTCTTACTTCAAGATGCAGTTACTTCCAAAAGGAGACATGAAAGGGGAGAACGTTTTATCCTCTTTGGAACGCAGCTCATGAATCTGGATTTGAAAGAAACAGAGTTTAAAATAATACTTTCATTTTTAAAAATTCCCTGAGACATTTTTTGAAGTCATTTAATGTTTTGATTTTATTTCTTCTGAGTCCAGGGAGATTGGATGAATTGAAGGTCCAAAGCATTGATCATGTGCCCACTCAGAGTCACGTTAGTGGCACACATTACTGTGTTAATGTCTTAATGTATGCATATAGAGCTTAAGCACCATTATCTTATATATCTTTGCTTATTATTTGATTTTGAGCCTAAAAAATTGACATAACAGGTAGAAACTTGCAAAAAAGTCTGTCTTCAGAAAGTTGTAAAAGCAGTATCTCTAAGTGTGTTTAGTATTAATTTCATAAGACAAGGATGATAGAATTATTCACTAGAATGGCTCCCAAGTTTTATATTATTTTTTATGATGCCTGGTTTGAACACTTGTAAATAACATGACCCTCTTAGACTCATGCTGGTAAAACCAGATCTTTGTGGAAAATACTACCCTTTCTAAACTTACTTAAGGTTTCAAATCTTTTCACTATTAAATCTTTATTAAATCTGTTTGTGTCTGTGATTTACGTATTTTTTAAACATATTGATGGATACAGTACAAGCAGACGAAATGCATGTCATTGCTCTGCTCTCCATGAAGTGCACAGAGCTGGGGTTGTTTTTCCGGTGTGATCAGTGGGCCCTGGCAACAGCGAGCAGATAATGCACTGGTCTGGAGCACAATGTGGTGTTGTTTGCCCAGCTCCCGTCCTCTTCTCCCCTTTTCCTAGACGCTTACGTGGTGGGTATGGTTAACCAGCCCCACCAGCTGGCATATCTGTGCAGACATAATTGCACATGAATGGTGCAGAGAGGGGAGCGAGGGAAGAAATAAAACAGATAACAAGCAAAGGGAAAAAGTAGCACTGTAAACAAGCAGCATATTTTTTTCCCCTCCACAGAGCAGGCTTTTGTGACTGCAGGCAGTATCTGTGTGCAGCCTGACTTCTAATCCATATCGCAAACAGCTTCCAGATGCCTGAGTCCCCACCACTATTCTGGCATCTTTACCCTTCACAGATGCCTCTCTGTGAGGGGGGTCTATAAGTAAAATTAGGTATACTTTACTCATCATTCATTTCCAATCTTCCTGAAGGGAAACTTTTATTAATAAACTCTTTTCATCTGTCTCTTTGATTAGGAAGAAGATAATTGCTTAGTCATGTGAAGGGGGGGGGCGAGAAAAAGATTGCTGGAGGGTCGCCTTTGCTAACATGTGCTTGAGTGGAAGGAAACAAATAAAAAACGCAGAACAATGCGGATACTAAATGGTTCCAGTTGAGCTTGAGCAGTGGAGGGGCATTTGAATAGAAGCGGCGGAGGCTGCTGTGCTGGCCTCCCAAGGCAAGCAGAACTAATTCCCCTGATCCCACTACCCGCCGGCAGCAGGCACGTCAGCTGGACCTGGCTGGCATAGCCAGCAGGTGCGCTGGCAGGGGGCATGCACGTGGACAGGACCTGGCACCCACCCTGCGGGGTGGGCTGGCTCTCTACGGGATGCACGGCTTGCAACGCAAGGTTGCAAAGGCGGTGAGAAGTGATTCAAGCTTTTTTATCCGCTGTGCTCCATTCTCAATATATCTTCCCCCATTGCTCAACCCAGTTTACTACACTTGGGCTTACTACCATGTTATATCATGTGCATTTTTGTCTAAAGGAAATGTATGTGGCCTGGTGACCATCAGCACTTAATTGCAAAGTGCAGGCTGAAAAGAGATTTTCACATTAAGGTGCGTTTGTCTTCTGAACTACGTTACACTTCTGTCTGAGCCATGTCCTGGATTTGGTCTGCATTTGATAGCTGAAATCTAAGAATACAACTTCATGATTTTAATAGATCAATGAATCCAAATTACCAGTGGGTATCAACTCACGTAGTTCCACTGACTGACCTGTAGCCCGAGACTGATGCCAGCAGAGGATCTTATTCATATAGCTGTTAGTCATGAAACTTTATTAAGCTGAGTTAATCAAAAAGTTCTGACTCACCTGTCTCTAGGTTTGAATCAGATTTCTTTCTGCTTTCTGTTCCTATTTCTCAGTGACCTGGCTGAAACTTGATTTGCATGACTGGGAGCAAGTAGATTTTATAATTGTGTATTAAATCTTACCTAAAATAATTTTTATTTGTCAGGTTAAAAAATTCTGGTTAAGCTGATATTTTTTTCCCCCTATGGAATGAAATAAATATTTAAAGAACTGTAGATGCTTGCAATACTACCCAGTATGACCAATATTTTAAAAATGCACTTTTATGGGACTCTTTGGGCTCTGAAACCACAGCAGTATAATGTAGATTTTCATAACAATTTCTGTGCTCCAAAAGGTAAAGGTTACTGTGAAATTGTGACTTTATTATGTGTTGTCCTGTGACTCCACAATTGGCTTCTCCATTCTCCATCAACACACTAGTTAATAATTCTACCTTTACATCTAGGAACAACTCAGAAAGAGTAGAAACTACACTATTGAAATTCATGTTTTGACAAAGATATTGATTGATAGATTAAATTCAACATACCTGACCAGCAAATGGAAAAGTTTCATTGTTCTGGAAGTTTTGTGTGATGGTTTTACAGGGCAATTATAAATGTTTTTGAAATCTCTAATTTTTTCTGCATTTCAAAAGTGTTTGTGAACAGGTCTTGCTATAGAAAGAAAGAGAGAAACTTTCTCATTCATTGGAGATTGGTCTTTGGACACTTGCATAAAATGTAGGTTCAGGTCTTTTGTCCTGACTTGAAGCCTGGTCTTCCAGGTGAAACACAAGGGCTCTTTCTGCTGGTCTGTTGATTGCCCTGTGTTGATGAAGGTGCCTTTTCACCAGAATTTCCATTCTTAAGCTGGGAATCCTTTCTGAACAAAGAGGTGTCAAAACAGGTACGTTACTGAAAAGATTTGAGTTTGATGGATCAGTTTAATCAGAAAATTCCTGGCCAAACCCAATAATGTGTGTATGAAAGATCAGGAAAAATGATGCATTTTCCCATAAATGAAAGGGCAGTTTCATATCAAACTTGTGCTTTTTTTTTTTTTTTTCAGCATAAGTTTAATGATGCTTCACTCTCTTTTCTCAAATTTTTGACTTTAGAAATGACTGAATAGGAAAGAACTTTACCTTACAACTTTATGAAGAATGAATGTCTAACAGTCATAGCCACAGAGGAAAACTGGAGAAAGAGGAATCTAAAATCCTCTCCTTCTTCTTTTTCTTTTTCTTTTTCTTCTTCTTCTTCTTCTTCTTCTTCTTCTTCTTCTTCTTCTTCTTCTTCTTCTTCTTCTTCTTCTTCTTCTTCTTCTTCTTCTTCTTCTTCTTCTTTGTCTTTAATTTTACTTATTGTTCATTATTTTTATGTTTTTCTTGTTTAGTTTTCCAATTCCCTTCCTGATATTGCCCTGGAAGGCATTATGGGGCTGAATCACAGGTTTCGAGTAGTTGACATTGTCAAAATATTGAGATCAGTTTGAAGTTTTTTGTAGATGCAGAAGACAGCAAAAATAATCTCCAGCTCTCATGCTTGCTGCTAGGAGGTAGACTAGGAAGCAGGAAAACCTGTCCCTGAAAGATGCCCGATAGTCTGCAGTGAACTGTGTAACATCCAACAACTAGTGCTGGTTTCAGAACTATTGCGTGACAGCTATGGTTTGTCAGGGACTACCTGGAAGAAATCAGTGCAGTGGCAAACATATTGAAGCTGATCGCGAAGTACAGGCTGGAAAGGGGATGTCCTGGGATACAGGGCTAGATGCAAATAGCGTTTCTTAACACATTACTGGGCAGAGACTGATGTTCAGGACCCTGATGGTCGTAACTTGAATAAGATGATTTGTCCTGAGGTTTTCTTTCTAATTCAGTTCATATTATTATTTCAGTCTATTATATATTCTCTTTGTGAATGCTACTTCTCCAGTGTTCCAAAATTTCTATATTCTCTAGCTTGTATCTTTAACTACGTGTAGTAAGAGTAGAGGAATGGAGCATAAAAGGCAAAATGAGGGTTTAGTGCAACAGGTCTGTCATTGTCAAAATGGCAGTCTGTCTGCTGCTTGGTTCCCTTACTTCAGCATAGGTAACTGTCCCCAAAGCAAGGTCCAGCTCCTGCTTGCACAGCAGTAAAAGGCCTGGCGAACTGTTCAAAGGACACTGATGCGTTTATATGGTAACTTGCAAGTTTTGTTATGCTTGCCGCTTGTAGTCAATTGAGGCTCAGATACGCTCAATGTAAGTACATGCAAGCTCTTATTCTCAGTTAATAATGTGTCTGATTCACATTATGGCATGCAGGATATTGCAGGGTCAAGCTGCAAGGCATAGACAGCTGCTAATTGCCCAGCTTTACATGGTGCTTTAGGTCGTGTTAAATTTTTAGAGTGGGCAGGGAATGGTGTATGGAGAAGATTCTGTTTCTGTGGCACTTCTGCATTTCCTCTGGATATCAGTAAACTGTCTAGCTCATAAAATATTCATACATTAGAAATTTTGCACTGTACATTTAGCAGATTGTGACAAATTCTGTTTAGCTGCAGAAAATTCCCCTGGAAGGAACATGCCTGTAGACCAGAATGTAAAGCATAAACAAACCATGATGAATATGGTATTAAAAAAACAAAACAAACAAAAAAAAAACCCAAAGGCTACAAAGGCTGATAAAGCTTTAGTCTGATGATGAGAAAGATATCCCCAAAATACAGGTGCCACTTCCCTGTCAGTACACAAGCAGTCATTTTCAATGTCTTGAATTTAACAGCATGTGTATTTCCATGTGTGGGAGAAGGGTCCTGGTTAATTTTTAGATGCAATAAAAGGACCTTTGGGCATATTTTATATTAATGCTTTTTCCTTAGTTTGAGAAAAAGAGCTCTCAATCAGAAAAGCAAGAGATTAACTTAGACTGCAGCATGGATGCTGGCCTGTTCCGTTAAGTGCACTGCTGATAATAAGTATACCAGATCATGAATTATAATAGATTGTTCCTTTGCTTCTAAAGTTTCCTCCTTTTTGGTCTTTCTGAGAAAGAAAAAAAAAAAAAGAGAGACACTTTAAAGAGCAGCATGAAATTTCGTGATAATATAAGGTTTTGAAAGTATACTGAATATCTAAAAAAAAATTAGGCCTGTTACACTACATAATGACTCATTAGCATTTGATTTCTGCTTATGCAAAAGCTGCTGTCTTTGGTGAAACAGTTGGTTTTGGAGTTGTACTGAATAACATATATGTTATTTTTATGTATACATTTAATATACCCATAAAAAAACAGAGCGGAGTTGCTTTGTGTACAGAGTAGTTTAAATGAGTCCAGTTGCTGGTAACCTACATTGAATCACCAGCATTCCCTCATACTTGGGTTTACTTTAGCATATAAGTGGGTGAGGGCCATCACAGTTTTCATTCATTCGTTCAAATACCAATGCCAGATTTTGTCAAATACTATGCTGCGTTTTGTCATGAAAGAATTGAACAAAGCTGTGTGCTCACCCTCTCTGGCGCCATCGACATCCATTAAAAACGCTTCTGAATTTGCTGTGAGCCTGTGTCAGATCTGTTGGAGGTTCAATTTTTTCAGTTCACCCTTTTATTTCTGTTCAGCCAGTGTGGAGAGGACTTCTCTCCCCATGCCTCTCTTCCACCAAGCATAGTTGTGACATTTGGGTGACTCCAGGACTCCCCCTGGTTAAACATGCTCCTGTTATTTCACATACTTTGATTACTATACTTACAATTCAACTCTCGCTAAACGCAGCAGAAATAAATCACGTGGCAAATCACACCATGACAGTGAAACACAGGTTTTTGGTTTTGTTTTACTTTGCTTTGTTTGTTTTGCTTTATTTTAAGGCAAGCCTGCAGCTACAGGACTTCTTCAACTTTATTTAAAGGCCTGCCTTCCCACAACCTTGCTGTTATCACAGCATGATGATCCTGCCAGTCAGTGCTAAAATATTTTTTTTTTGAGTTCTGCATCATGCAGACATTAACCACCAACTCTCACAACACATTCATGAAGTCAATGGTTAAATGAAATCTGAAGATTAACTCATTTCTGCAAGGCCAGCCATGATTCTCTAGTACGGCTGGACCATAGCTCAGGACCTGTTGACACCCAAGACTCTACTTATTCCATCAGACCATGCTGCCTTCTGACTAAAGAAGATGTTTCCCAATGAGATGTAAATTATACGGTTTTATATATTATGTTTAATTAAAGAATGAACAAATAGTAGTGACAACTGGCAAGATGGTTATTTTGTATCATCTCGGGCTCAGCTACAGCTACAAAAGGGGCATGCAATCAGCAGTTGTCTTTAAAAAGAGCAGTTAGAATAAAATGATTAGTTTAATCAATTTAGACCTATTTTCTTGAACAAATAGAACTAGAATAGCTTGCTCCATTCAGACTGGAAGAAGACTTTGTATGACTGAAAAGTTTTTTTTTAAAGTACCATCCGTTTGTCATGAAAGGAAAAAAAATGCTGTGTTTCCTATAATCAACATTTTGTTACATTTACCAAGGAAATGCAGTTGTTTGTGCTCAAGGACACTAATTTTCTGATACAAATGATATATTGTAAAAAGAAGGAGTTGTTTTGGGCTTAAAAAAAAGGTCTAGATAGAATGTATTCAAGATTTGTTTCCCTGTCTGAATTACTTGTGGTTCATTAGGAACTTAAGGAACTATTTAGCACGTACGCTGGGACAGGAAATGGGTTGGGAAGGTCACTCTAGCAGAAGACACACAAACCTACATACCCTCTTGATAAGAATAGTTTTATTCTGCATGCTTGTCATACAGCAATTTTTCACAGTGCATAAACAGTTGAACAGCATGTGAGTGACTCAGGGACTTTAAATGTGTTTCTGGAATTTGTTGAATTGCACACTATAATCACTTAATCTGCTTCAGGTCAGTTAAGATTTTCTAATACATATATATACATACAGCAAACTCATTCCAAGACATGCTTAAAACAAAGTATAAGTGTGGTGAGTCCTATCCAATTCCTCTGAAAGCTGTCCTTCATTTTTAAGATGCTATTTGTGTGTGGTTTGTTTAAGGAGAGACATAATACCAGACTGCAAAGTCATAAAGCCCACTGAACTTAGTAAGAGTCTTTCTAATGAAGCCCACAACATTTAGATTAGGCCAAGTGGTCTGTAAATCTCTATATATGTATATAAATTAAGTTAGTTTTTCTAATTGACTCTTAGATTATTTTATCGTACTTCAAAACTTGTGGGTGCCGATACATTTGGACTCAGATTCTTAATGCAAAATACTTGAGCTGTTCCTCTTTATTCAAATTAGTTGCTTGATACATTAGCAATCTATTAATTTAACTTCTTTGAAATTTGTATAAACTGCTATAGCAATAGTCTTTATCAGCAATATGCATACTTTTATCAGTGTGCTTTACATTACAGTGCTAGAATTGATTAAGATGTTCTTAATGGATTATCAGATATTATCTCCTGTGCAATTTGTAAGGAATTAAGTTAATAATTTTCCATTTTAGGATCCCAGAAAATTTGATTTGCTCTAACAAGGTATGATTTATAATGAGAGTAGACAAACAATTAGCTTTCTATAGTGTCTGAGGATTAAATTTCCGAACGCAGTTTGGACGTGCAGATTTAGAAGAATATAGATAAGAAAGAAATCAGATATTCATAGAAATCATGGCATTCAAAATCAATAGAAACTTAATAATTTTAAGTACCTCTTTTGCCAAAGAATAAAAGCTTTAGAGATAGCATTACCCAGCACATTCCTTAAGACAGTGGAATGCAGCCCTGGCAATCTACAGCTTAAATATTTCAAAGCTCTGCTGAATGTTCAAGTAGGCTGTATAATGTTTTAAAGTGTAAGGATCATACGTGTTCATTTAATATAAAAGTTAGTTTTACTTTCATTCATTGGCTTCCTGTTATTTAAAGAGTTAATACATTCATACATTCTTTCTTCTTAACCCTAGCTCTGAACTGTCATCTAAATTTCACAGTTTGCTCTATGTTTAAGTGATGATTGATCACGTAGCACATATTGGTCAAGTCTGATTAGCAACAAGTTAAAGATCCTAGACCTTGGGATAAATTGTACTGAATATAGACATGTCAAACCTCCAATTTTTCTACTACTGCTGTGTGTAATATTTTACTATGAAATTAAAAGGTCTGTATACCTGAAACACCTAATCCCTATATTTTAGGCCAAATATAAGACAGATATATATCTTTTTAATCTTGGCTTATTCAGTAAACACTATTGATTTTATGCTGAACCCCACGTGGTCTATTATAAAGTATATTCCTATTTATAATTCTTTAATGTAATTAAGTATCTATTATTGAAATGCCAGAATCAGTCAAAACATTGGTTGTTTTTGGTTGCAGCAGGCGAGTTGTGTCTCCCATTTGCACTCATGGCTCAAGGTAACTGCTGAAAGAATGTAAAGATCTTGCTTTTAAAGAATAACCTGGACATGCTAGAAGTTGAATTGGGGCAGCTATTTTGAACCAGTATTTTGAATGTAGTGGTGCAAAATATTGAATTCATTAGATCTGTCAGAAATAATAAATTAATGAATCTGTTCAACTGATTCTTTAATGGTCAATATACTTCACAATTTTCATATAGTGATGGAAAAATCATTTTTGTTCAGATCTATATATTATCTTTACTATGCTAGCTCATGTTTGCATTACAGAGCACTGAAAAAAGAATTGTCTTTGGAAAGTGTGATTACTCCAAACAATTGATTCAGTTCTAAACATCTGAAACAGTATACAAAACGACAGCTACATTTGGGTAAATACATCAAATATACAGAAATGTATAAAACTTAATCACGTCATTTATAGTGAGGCCGTTAAGCTGCAAATTGCATTGGAGAACATGTTAAAAATAAGAGAGTCACCTTAACAGTCTGCCCATACAGCTCCTTTACATTAGTCTGAGACTAATTCTGCATCAGCATGAAATGAATTGGATTTGCTTCATAACCAGGTCTTGAATATTATTTAGTTCTTACCAGGGCTACATACAGAGTTGTGGAAGTGTCAGTCATAAATCGTGTTTGTTAATGGACTTGCTAGGAAGAGAGTTATTCTTGTTATATGGCCAAGAGAAAGAAACGTAGTTTAATCAGCTTGGTAAGTAAAACACGTACGGTGTCCCTAACAAATACCACTGAAAGTTAGCAAGAAAAAAATTACAAATTTACCAGAAAGATTCCAAATTATAGCTTTTTCATTTAGGACTCAAAAGGGTTGTTTAACATTGATGCAGAGGCCCCATGAGGCTCTCAAGTCCTGCACTAAAGGTTTCATTCACCTACGAGGTAGAGAGCACAGCTAGCTTCCTTTTTTTAGATATTCCTCTCTGACAAAGTACAGTATCATTTTCAGCAAAATGCTATAAAAGGAAATGTTTTGTGACCCCCGGAACAGTAATAGGGATGATAAGACCCTGAGAATCTCTCTCTCCAATTATTTTTTGTCTGTTTTGGATCTCAACTTAAAACATCTGGAAGAACAAGCACGTTTGAGACTGATACTAAGAGTTAGGTTTTCCCATGCTCTCTCATTCTTGGTTGATTAGCAGATTAGTGTGCATGAGCATGGAAAATATCCAGGCCTTGGAGATTTTTCTGATGGATAAATTATTTAAATTAGAACAGTTTCTCTCTAGAGAACAAAATACAGGACAAAACAAAACAAACAAACAAACAGAAACCAGGGAAATTGCCTCAGTTCTTGGGAAACAATCCTTTACCAAGCATGTTTGCAAAATAAGGTAAAATACTGTAATTTTAACATTTTCAAATAATTTGAGTGAACATGTTTCAGAATCCCACACCTTATCTTGAAAAAGGCCATGGCACAGCTATTTTAAAAACAGGCTCTGCTCATTATGTTATCACCTGGGACCATCCAGCTGAAACCTAAAAAAAAAAAAGCAAAGGGTGAAGTATTAATACTACCTCTATTTTATAGGAAAGTAACAAATACTACACAAAGGGATTAAATTCCTTTGCCACAACCACACAAGCTGCCACTGGCAGATCTCAGCTCCCAAATTCCGTAAGTCTTGTTCAGGTACTTGGGGAGATGGATTATCATCTTGCAGTCACAGCTGTTTCCGTGAGTCTAAATGCTTGAAGAAGACCACAGCGGTTTACATGCTTGAAGTTTACATGGTTGAAGACCCCAAGAGTTTATATACCTGAACAGTTTAGATGCTTGAAGAAGACCCCAACAGTTTCAGTAAAGTTTTGAATCTTCTTGTGTTGTGACATGCTCGTGACAGTGGAACGGCTGAAAAATGTTGCCTTAATTGATATTGTCCAACTACATTGTTTTGCAACTTTGATTCATGAATTACAGGTTCATGAATTACCAATCCATGAATGAATTTAAATCTTTTTGGGTGTGGGTAAGGATTTTTTCAATGGAGGGATCATCCCCAATACATTAATTATGACCAGAACTCAAAGCAAGTTGAAGTTTAGATAGCTTTACTATGTGGTTAAAAGGCACTTAAATAAAATGATGCTGAAAATTTGACCTAAAGTAAATTTTCTCTTGTGAATTACAAGGTAAAGATACTTCAAGTGCCTGCTGGCTTCAGACAGTAGACCATGTTGCCTTTGCAGCCTGCTGCCTCCCTGTTCGTACTCTAAACCGGACATAAATGTAATTGGTGGAGTCTGGATACCATTAAAGTCACTGCAGTTTTGTTATTAACTTAGCAGAGGTAACGTCTAAGTCAAAGCCTGGTTTGTGTATCACTGAAAGAAGGCAGAACGGTGAGGACCTCTGAGCAATCATTTGTATTTCTTCTGCCTCTACCTAGTCAATTTGGCTGTATTTTGGAACATCACTAAACTTCAGTGCCGGAGCATTGTTGGAAGGCAGTTTGACAGCTGGGTCCACAGAAAATCACACCTCACTGAACATTAAAGATGCATTACAGATTAAAGTCACTTTTTGTGGTTATTTTGGTAACAGTCATAGAGCTTCAACCATTTTCAGGGTTGTCAGTGAAACTGTGAAATAGCACAACTATCTCTGGCTGCGGACAGTGGGGAACAGAACAACAACAAAAAATCCCAACAAAAGCTGCAAACAAAACCAGCACACATTATGCAGAAATTGCCTTGGCATGCAGGTCATTGGTGATTTCATTTGTAAGTAATGTTTTGATTGTCACAGATTATATGTTGCTCTCATCCCCCTGACATTTGTTGTACAGCGGGATTGATTTTTGTGCTTCAGTATGAAAAGGTCACTTTGATCAATGCAGTGTAATTGGCACTAAATTAGGATCATATCAGGTTATTTTGCTATTTAATGATGAAATATTAAAGAATAGCATGGGAAGATTGCAGGCACTAAAGTGCACTTTAAACCTGCTGTAATGATGTTTTATTTTGTGGGAAAAATGGAGAGAAAAACAACTAAAGTGCAGAAAATGACTGTGATGTATTGGAAGAGTGGCCTTGAATTATATATTTTCACTTGAAATAGACTGAAAGCCCCAGACACAAAACACCAAACCCAGCAGTCAGTCCTGAATACGTTATACACAGAGAGCCTTTCTTTAGAAGTTTTAATGATGATTGTGTTCATTATGTACTAGTTACATGTGTTAAGTCTTTACAATCTGTGTATAATGTAATGACTGGCCAAAAGCAGACTGCTGAAGTTATGCGCTTGGGCCAGGATTCAGGGCAACACTTGAGACTTGTTTGGGTACCATTACACTCAAAAGCAAATCATTAGGCACATAAGTAATCTACACCTGTGTAGGGACAGACATAAGGATATAAGACCATAAAGTACTTCGCAAACCGCTGTGGTACAAGTGTGTCTGGATTATTCAGAAGCACTGAATTTAAGCCTTTTTTTATTTTGAAAAAGATGCTTTCATGTTTTACTTGTGCTACTGATTTAAAGTCCAAAAGTTGTTTGCTTCATTCCCCTCACCCTTTTAAGAAAACTCATTATTAGATTATCTGTATTTGTAGAACAGTATCTGTAGTGTAGAGGCAAGGTTAACATCTTAACCTTTTAAGTTTGTGCTCTAGTTAAATAATGTACTTAAGGAGAGCAAAGCTCCAATGAGATTTCCTGCAACATTGGATGCCTTTAAAGAGTAATCTTTTGATTAAGATTTTCTAAAGAGTGGATGCAGAACACATCAATGTTCTCTGGCTTACTGGTGAAACTGTCCTAAGATGGGTGATGAGAATTATGTATCAACTGTCGTGTTTGAACACCATACAACTTAAATGGGACTCTGAAGGCTCATATCCCATTAAAAAAAAGTAAAAAATCAGCCAGCCTCAGGCAAAACTGTTCAGACAGTTCTCACTGAATTCAACAGGATTTTTTTCAAGTAAATTTAGTAGACTTAGATGGGTCATCCATTAGTCATCCATTTTAAAAAATATTGGATATCATCTTTCGAAACATTGGTGAAATCTGAATCTGTTCGTTAGTACATCTAAAAAAATCTAAGCATGGGCTTATGAGTCCCACAAGCTCAGATGCTTCCTATTTAATGAGGATATATTTAGAACATGAGTTTTGTCAATATTTTTTTCAGAGTTTGCATCTAAAGTAATGATAAGCATCATAAGTGGTGTTAATAGTGTATGTTATTTTCTCCACTGTAAATACATGCACTCTCCAATTACTCTGAAACGTTGCTGAACAAGAGCAAGCAACATAAGATTATACTTTTAAATGCAGCTAATGTTGCAAGAAATTTGTTTGAAGCTTTGTTGCCATTAAGTATATTATCTAGCTGCAGCATGAACTCTAAAATGGCTAAGATGTTAACCTTTTAAGTACCACAGAAATACTATTCTAGAACTGTTAATAATGTAATATGGTAAAAGTGAAATGATATAAACCCTGTAAGGTAACCCTGAATTACTTACTGTATTTAGCAGGCAGTGTTTGGCTTAATCAGTTCTTAAAACTTCCCTCACTTTTTTCTTTATGCTTTTCTTACTAAGTGTTTGAGTTACGGGGCACATTTTAGGTTTAGTTTAGCATGTCTTATAAAGTCTATTAAGACAAGATTCACAATGAAAGAAAAACAGCATTTATTGGACTTGAGACTTTGTATATGTATGAGTGATCCACTCAGGAGAAACGCATTATTTATCTATGGAAGGATAGACTAATTTCATGACCAAGAGAAAATGATTGAGAAGCATGTTGAGGGATTGTGGGAGCTGAGCATGGGAGAGATGTGCAGGGAGGCATATGCAGAAAGTACACATTCCAGAATGTTGTTGTTTTTTTTTTTAAAAAAAAATTTTAATTATTATTATTATTTTAATTTTTTTTCTTTTTTTAAGAGTAATTGAAGTGGTTTTAGCATATCCCACAATCAAGATCATGACATGGACTGATACTCTATCACAATACACTTGATCTTCCACTAATCATGAAGAGTTTACTAGCAAGCAAGGAAGCTAAAATACAAAGGAAAGTAAACATCTTTCAATAATGAGAGATGTATCTCATCCTATTTTCAGTATTTGTTCCTCAAAATTCAGTGGTTTTCACAAGTAAAAAAGGAAGGTAAAAGAAAATACACCTCTTTAGGTTAAAAAAGGAGATTATTCAGGAATCTCTGTTATGATATTCGAACAGTGGAAAGAAAAAAGATTGGTTTTGGATGGAAAGGTGAATGTAAAGATAAGGAGGGTTTTAAGTGATATCTCAAAGTTTTCTTGGCCCTTTAAAAAGAAATATTTCAATAAAGATGTACCTAGGATTGTTTAAAACCTTATTAGCATAAAACAGTGATGAGTTGCTTTCTTAAGGATTTTTTTTTTTTTCTAATGACAAGAAAACTCTAAACAGTTTTCTGAAACAAGTCACTGTAATTTGAGGTTTGATTAAGTTAACTATTCCAATTTTATTTCCATGAAGCTTCTTCTAACACAAAGGTGCTGTGTGAGCCAGCACTTAAATTTATTAAAATTTGTCTTTGCTGCTAGGAAATGTCTGAAGCAACTTTGGTTCAGTCAGAAAATCGTGTACTATGATTATACAGTGATGATTACACACATGATTATGCACCTATATATTCAGTAAAGTTAGTAGACCACAGGACTTCCGTATGATTCGGGATAAAGGAGATGGGATCAGTGCAGTGATGCCAGTAACACAAACGTGATTAAAATTTAAATCCAGAATTTGGGAAGAATACGGATGTTTTATTGCCTTCAGGAAACAAGTTTCTTGAACTGTCTCTGATGATTGAACTCTTTTCCTTAGAAGGACCTGATTCTTTGACTGTTTCTGCCTCAGAAGCAAAAAGTAGTTTTTCTGATGCTGCTTGTAATGTAATCTCTGGATTATTTGATCTCTTTGTCAAGAAATGTACTTGAATGTCATGAAATGATTTTGGTAGTGGAATGGTAAGACCAGTGGCTTATGATAAGCATTTCTGATACTGCACTTTAAATACATATTGGAGGGTTCCATAATTATATTTGATATGATTACAGAAGCTAATTAGACATTATTAAAATCAGGGATACATATTTTTATAACAGAACTGAATTAATACTGTAAAACAGTCAAAAAAAAGTCCAATTCAAGGATATCTAGCTGAATTGAAATGAGTTAGTATAAACTTTATGTTAAATTTTTAAAGTATTTTTATTTATAGACAAACAAATAAATGGTTTTACTTGGATAACACCACATTCGAAACTCAGAATTGAAAATTTTAACATAGGAAGATGAACCTCCACAGTAAGAGGTCAACAGGAATAAAAAGGGGTTTGCAAAACTGAGAAATATAAATTTAAGCAGTTTGGTAGCTATTTGACTTTTATCTGTGTTGAGCCCTCTGTCTTGCCTGATCCTCTACATTAATATTGATTATAAATTACTTTCCTATCCTAAGTCTTACATGCATCTCTTCAGATGTATATGAAACATCTTGGGATGATTTTATACACTTCCATTCAAAGTTGATGGCATAGTGATGACTCCATTTATTTTAGCCCAAATTGTGGATTATTTGCATCTCTTTATACTTTGCAAATCAATATATTCATTTATTTATGTTGCACATATGTAGAGTTTGTGACTTCTCACTTGCCTTTTTACGAGTACCTTGGTGCCTGGAAGTCTGAAAGTCCCTGTGCAAAACAGAAAAAAAAAGGATTATTTTGCCTTTTTCCCTGTATTACTCACCTGAGTTCTGAAAATTCCTGATTTAATGCAGCTCCTTTTTTATCCTGTACCACTGTGGCTACTTTTAGCACATACATGATGGCTGGCCACTGATCCACTCTCACCTGAGCAGCCTGAATCCCAACATCACCATGTAGTTTGCAGTAATTTACGTATAGGTCTTTGGTCCCATTTGCTTCACATAGGCACAGTGCCTGGGACTGAGCGATGAGGTATGATGTCATTTCTCCTGTGCTGATGAGCACTTACTGCAGTCAGCTCTTGCACAGGTCAGTGGGTGAGGCACATGGAAAGTCGGCCATGGAGACATCAATCCAAGAATTGCATTAGTCTTGCATTTGCAGGGTATTGTATGCACCTCTCCCCTCTGGCCACGTGACAGCACATGTTGGCTGAGAAATGGTTGTGGGGCCACAGCCAAAACCAGAAAATTAGCCACAAATCCTAGGATAAAGTCCCCAGTGCTGCTTTTCCTCCCAAAGCCTGCCTCAGCAGTCAACTTGGGTGCAATAGGGTCTCCCTGCCCAGGCCCTGGGGCCTCTTGGGGTTTTATGACTTGCTCAGCTGGAAGCTGCAGTTCCAGTGCTCCAGTCTTCTTCCATTCCTATGAGGGATGCTTGGAAAGGTGATGGGAGGCGTGCAATGCTGGGTCCCCAGCTTCAAAAGCTGGGGTGCAGTTGCCTACCCTGCTCCACAGATCTCAGTGCATCTGAGATCCCTTTTTTTTGATCTCTCTGATTGGCCTGAGAAAAGTTTGGGACAGCAGCAGGGGCCCTCTTGTGGTGACAGTGTTCTAATTGCCATGGTGAACCAGGGGAAGGAAGATGGTGGTGTGAGGAGCAGGGGTAGGAGATGGGGAGTTGGGCACTGAGAGCAGAGATGAGCACATCTAACGACTGAGGAAGGAGCATGGGACCCACTAGCAGCACAACTCTGAAGAAATTTAAGTTCCTGTGCTGGCAGGATGTCCAAATGAGGCAGCATATATCTTTTTTCCTTCTAGCATGAATGCACAAACTATCCCTACTTTTCATTTGATGGGGATTTCTGATTCCTCACCAGTTTCTGTTCAGTGTACCTGCTCTCTCCAGTCCATTTGCGGTGGGAATGGAGTTTTGATGGGAGCCTGGAGAGAAGAGTGTTGATCTGGAGGCACTTGTATTTTTTCAGCCAAGGAACATGGTTAGATAACCATGTTGGATGGGCCTTACTTCACCTGCACCAAGCCTCAGAAGCTGCCTTGTATAGAAGCATAACAAATAAAGGCAGAAAGGATCATCTACTGGACCAGCAATGTCATTTCTTGCTGTTGTGAATAATCTCATCATGTCATCCTATCCACAGTTTTTAGCATGTCTCACTGATCTTCAGAGCAGTGTCTTCTCCCTTGGCCCATTCCTTAACATTACACTGGAAACAATTTATTTAAAAAGGCAAGGCTAGGCTCTAGGCTCTGTTTTCCTTTTTAGTGGTGTGAACATTTATAAGTTTTTTTCTTTTTCTTTTTCTTTTTCTTTTTCTTTTTCTTTTTCTTTTTCTTTTTCTTTTTCTTTTTCTTTTTCTTTTTCTTTTTCTTTTTCTTTGCTGTCTATTTCCTCAACACTGAGAGGTTTTGCTTCTTTGTTTTGGCACTTTGGGCTAACCACCCATATAGCCTTTGAGTTCAAGTGGGTTGGTTAGTTTTTAAGATAAAGATTAAATTCCCAGTAAATGAATACTTCAAAAATATTGCTTTCATTCTTGATAAGGGATCTGATTACTACTCTCATAGATAAAATGAAAGGCTCTAACTCCATCTAATGTTCAAAATGCTGAGCACCCAGCATCAGTGTAGTCTGCTTGCAAAATATGACAGTTTTCCTAGGGTTTAAATATTATTCTCTTACCATCATGGTTACATAACTTAAAAATAATCTGAGGAACACTCACAATATGATACAAATATAATGCAGCACACTTCTTTAATAATATTAGTCACTTTTTTTTTTTTTTTTTGATTCTTAATGTTGTTTTAATGCACTATCAGTATTAGATTTTTTCATGGATCAGCTCCTTTCAGTAAGTATGTGGAAAAAGATATAGCTTTCTCTAAAATTAGAGTGAAATCAGCAGTGATGAAAAATAAGATTAGTACTCTTTTGAGCTCATTATTAGCATTTGTTTGCTTTTGAAACAAATTAGCACTCACCAAGTGCTTTACTATTACTGTATTTGTAACATACCACAATTAATTTGAATGTTTTTGTATTTGTGCTGTTTACGTTACAGCATATCTCAAATTAATGCTGTACAAAGAGAAGAAGCTTATAATGCATATACATGCATTTACGGACAGAGCTCCAACCTGTAAGCAGACATACATAGATACATGGACAGCCTTTTCTCTGTAAGCATATCTTCTTGTATTCGAACACAAATTTGAAAATCTATGAGCCATGATAATATTAACTCCTAGTTTCTTTGACCTCTCATAAAACAAACGAAGAATGAGTGTTTGGCTAAAAGGATTCTAATGATGCCTTTGGACTCTTATGTTCGCGTAATGACTAGTAGAAAGATTTATATGCCTTGTATAGGTATAATTAGACACCCACAAACCCATTGACCCTGCTGAGGTGAAGAGCTCTCCTGCTTTTTGTTTCAGCAGCTGAATCAATACTTGCACGTTTTACCACTGTGGAGTGAAATTGAGGAAATGAAAATCTGATAATTTTGCTCCCAGTGTAGTCTAGACAGAGGAAAGCAGTTTTGGTCTTTGACAGGAAGATCTATTTCCAGTTTCTCAAAAGGCTAGTGTCAATTTTGAAACTTCTCTTATTATTGATTTTCAGTTTTGTTAAAGAGGATGTTGTATTGGAAATATTAGTCCCAGTTACAATGTAAGCTAATGTCCGTTTCATGATGAAATCATGGTATAATTTTGGTCTGAATCACAGAATACTTCTACCTGATGACTTTTGTAGCAATCTGAAGAAGTTAATTTCATCATCTCTCATAAATATATGTAAATCAGAACAGAACTTAGTAGGCAATGGTGCAGGTTTATCTAGGAAATACAGTGCATATGTAGAAACTATAGGGACAAAATATCCTATAGAATAAATATAGTTTGGCAGAACCATAATACTTATAATACTTATGAAGTATTATCTTTATTTGAAATACTTTTTTTTTTTCTTTTTTTAAATAAAAGCACTAATTCCTCTAAGGTGTAAAAAAAGGCACAAAAATTAAATAAGAGTTCTCGAGGGAGGACTTTGAACCACAAGGTGATGATATTAAATTGTAAAGCAAAATAATAGCATGAAGGAAATATTTGAATAATAAATATTTAAACATTCCCATAATTTAAGAAAAGTATTAGAAAATTGATAATGTTAACTTTTTATTTACTGTGGTATACAATATATATGCTGTAAAATTTATTATGCATGGCTAATAGCTATTTTGTTTTTGCCTTTGATTTTGAATGATGATATTAATAGAGTTCACTGATTTTAATGCTCTGTCACTTGTTTTTTATCAGTAATATCACACAGTGTCTGGTGTTGTTGTTATTGTTGAAGTTCATAATGTATTGAAAACACATATAATCATACGAGATCTGAACAAAATTTCAGCAGAACCAAAAATCCTCAAGACCCCTTAAAGACAAAATAGAAGTCTTTTTATACTTACAGACTAAGAAGCTTAGGATTAGAATAGCACAGATGGTTGAAGTATTAACCAGAAATTACTTTTGCACACACATACAAATGTGTCAATAAGTAAGCTACTATGGAAGTAAATAAACCACTTTTCTAATTCATTAAGACAAGAGGATCAGTTCTACAGGTGCATCACATGCCTTGTTTTAATGCTGTGCCTTGTAGAAGAAGAAATCAAGGTATAATACTTTGATATATAATCAGATCTGAAGGCTTTGAATTACGTTAGTATCTCTTGGCTCACCATTTGACAATGCTTATTGTCTTCCTCAAAACAGTTCACATTGGAAGTAATCTCTGATATTTATTTTTATCCATTTTTTAACATGCTCATGAGAGAGGCATAGCTATTGAGGATGAAGGAATTGATATTAAATATGCATATCAGGACAAATGCATTTGCTTTTTACAGCTGCATTTCCTGCCAATGGAATTTTATTAAGCACAAATTAATGAAGCTTTAGGACTATAAGTCCCTACTGCCATGGGGCTAGTAAAGGTAAAATTCTGTTTTACTGAATCCTTCAAAAGAGGTAGTAAAATAACAAAAGAAAACAAACAAACCAAGAAACAACTCTTTACTTACCATTCTATCAAAGATTCACCTCCCGCATGGATTGCATTGGTCTTTATTTGGTTGTACTTGAAATCATAACTATTGGTATGGCAATTATGGCAACATGCATTTAGTGACAAGGTGCAGTGAATTTTGTGGAAAAGTCTAAATCTCTGTCCTTCAGTGACATGTGTTTACTTACCTAATATGGAATGTTTTCTCATAAAATCCTAAAGTCAAACAAAATTAAAATGTTATTCAGTTACTGATGAGGGTTGCCTTTATCTAAGTTTGTGCCTTTACAAAAAAAATATGTGGTTAATTGAAGGGATTTGCAAATCATTATACAATGATGTAGCACAGTAATACTTTCAAGAGTGTCTATGAGATATATCTTTTAAAGGGCAAGTGAATACTTTAGCTAGATGCTAGGTATACAGGATACTGGCAAATTACTAATCAGTTACTTGTTATGATTTTTTTCCTCCTTTTCCAAGATAACTCAATAAAACTGATTTTTTTTCTTTTTTTTTAATGTAAAATAAAAATACTGTAGATTGACTCTACTAGTAAGGAAATGTACTCTTCTGCCATTTGCATTTGTTAAAAACCAAAATTCTCTCATTTCTTTTCTGTAGATTTTGTATGCTGGTTTTCAAAGCTGCAACCTCTAAACAACAATCAAACGCCAGGAACAGATTTTTCCATTTTGCCAGAGTAAACATGACTTGTGCTCAGCAATGAGAATTCAAGGCAGGTTTTTTTGTTCTGCTAGTATTATTAGGTGTAGTTTGATCATAGAATGGCATTACAATGCATAAAGTCATCTCTTTCCCATACACGTGTAAGTAATGAGCACAAACTTCCAGAAATATGGGGGAGCAGTTGCACGTTGCTTAAAGGAAAAGTCAAAAGTCTATTTATTGTTGAATAGATAGCTGGTTAATCAGAATCTGTTCTTCTCATGGGTACCTTGTTATTTCTGCATGTTTAAGAAGCAAAACATGTAATGTGGTGTAGCTAGTGGCTTTTTAATCTAGATTGAGGAAAACAAAATGAAAACCAGAAACAAAATATCTGTGAAGTGAAAAAGCACAGTGTGATGTGAGCCTGTTAACCGACTAAAGGCTCTCTGACAGTGAGATGGTTGCTCCGTCTTGCATACAAGCTCTTCAAATTAAAACAGGAGCCACGGACAGCGAGTAGTATCTCTTCCATACATTTCATCCTGCAAACTAGTTTGAGAATTACGTATTGTTGCTTACCTCTGTAGTTTACTTTAGGGAATAGCAATGCAGGCTAGCAAAATCAGAATCAGAATAAAACCTGAAGTCCTCTTAGCTGTTGTCAGGGTCTGACCCCTACTGAGACCAATTAGCTAGTACTAATTTCTCTCCTTAAAGTAAAAAACATGGCCTCTCTGCACCCTTGTGCATGGCGGAAAGGTTTAGGAAAGGAAAGGAAAGGTCAGTGTCTTTAGAATTAATGCATTCCTCACCCCACCCCCTTCCTGTTTTTAAGTAAAAGAGCAGAAAAAAAATCAAGTTGAATGTTTTACACCCATTTTAGTAATTCATTTGAAAGACTGAATTAATTTTTTGTGTTTTCAGAAGCATGGCTCTGACCTGTATTTTTTGGAATACACTTCTTTGAAAACAAGTTGTGATATAACTCCATTTTCAGAGATGCTGTCCGTGCTTCTGCTGCTTATTCTTGAAGTGAATGTACATCCAAATAGCTCCCCTAATCTTGGCAGAAGTTCCTTTGCTACAATAAGAATGAAGTGAGATAATGGGGTTGCTGGGTTAGAGGGAGGGCACTAAAGATACAGAGAATATGAAGAATAGGAGAATCCAGCCTAAATTTGTCCCTATGCTTTACACAAATGTGTACGCACACAAGTTTAGAGAACAGCTCCTATTTCTCATATGTCTATTTCCTAAATATTGTTCTTCCACAGCAAACTATGTGAGTCCACGTGCTGGGAGTGTGTGTCTTCACTTTCATGGCAGATCACAAGTTTCTGAAGACAGTGGATATCATCTAGTGTTATCAAATTCTCCAAAACTGATCAAGGCATGATAAACTGCAAAGCCACAACTGCTTTGTAAATAATATGTTATAAACATATGTTAATTATGTAATTGAATGTCATTCATTACAGCTCTTGATGGACAATGGATGGAACAATTCATATTTTTAAAAGTCCACAATTACATAATTATACAATAGTCTGTAATTGCAAATAATTGGGTAAATATATCACTGGAAATTTTTAAAAATCTGTGTTGCATCAGAAATGTTGTAAGAGGGACAATACCGTTAGAATGCTCAAAGCAATGGCTAAGCAGTGTTAATGGTTTCAGCAAAATTAGGCAGCAACAGCAGGGGTATCCAGAGTGGGTGGGTACTAAACTGCAGCTGCTCTGTAACTTGGTAGAGGGGTTCCCGAGGATGGTTGACTCGTATGCTCATGGGCGGCATTGGCTGTGTTAGCGGAGCATAGTTTCAGGAGCAAGAGGCTTGCCCCTGTCTGCCTGTAGCAACTGCTGCTGCCTCCTTGTGCCTCAGCAGGATGCGGGGTGAAGGACAGCTGATGCAGGCCATATCACCCCAGGTCTGTGGGTGCCCAGCCTCTGCTTGGACAGCCCCTCTGAGGGACCCATGCACCTGACTGCCTTTTCTATGGCCATACTCCTATTTGTGGGTGTTTTCTAACCAAAGAGATTTGGGGGTGGGGGAGGGTGGGGAGGCTGGAACCAGGCCAACATCATGAGAGGAGACCGTTACAATATGCTCAACTAGTTTGTAAATCATTAGGACCTATATTTACTTAAAAACTTCTCTTCATCCTTCCCTTCCCAATTTGAAGTGCAGCCTTTCACACACATTATTCTAAAATGCTTCATATGTGGCTTTGATATTTTTCCCCAGCACATGAAGTTAAACTTTTTCAGCTATCTTCCAAAGCGGTGTAAAATTGAGCTGTTGTATTAGCTACAACAGGTTTAACAAATGATTCTTCCCTGGCATTGTTACTGGCAATCCAGTAGCACTTGCCTTTTATACTCACCACTTCTCTACCCTGTATATTCAGTTGATACATACAGTTGAGATAAACACAGTAAAAGTAATTGCTATAAAGATGAAAGAAGACTAAAAAGAGGAGGTTTATTTGTTTGTATGTTTATTTATTTATTTTCTTATATGTAGAACTGAAAGTGTACTAGAGGTCTCTGATAAAAGGTTTGGGTTCCTCAGGTATGTAAGCCTCTATTCTCCTTTCGAAAAGACAGCTGCAGATTATGACCCTCAAAATTATAAAGCAAAAAGATAATTTTGGCTTCATGTTGGGTTAAAATATATAAACCATATTTTTATGTGATTTTTCAGTGCAAGCAGAAGTTACTGCTTTGGGGGAAATAGTGCTTTTCAAGCACAGTCAAAAAGGTTATGAGAAAACAAGCTTCATATCCCATAACTAATTAAGAAATTAATTAGAAAAGATTTTTTGTTTGGAAAAAAATCTTTTTTTTTTTCAATAAAGTGGATAAGCACTTCAAGTAAACAAGGTTATGTCTTAAAGCTAGGGGAGAGGCAGCAGGAGGACAGGAGGATGTTAGTTCAATACTGAAGAGTTAAAAAATTATTCCATTGTACCCATAGGTTAATGAGCCTAGTTTACTGAAGTCTAAAAATTTCTCTAAAAGATATAATTCTCTAAATGACATAATAATTTAAACTAAGTTCTTCTGCACCTGAGAATTCTCCAAGGAGCTTGAGGTATGAGATTTTAATTTGCCTGAGATTTAAGATACATTTTGGTGTTACAGTCATGAAAGTTTGATTATGAGAAAATCAGTGTTTATATTGACAGACAAATTTAAATCCAGTAAACTCTGTTTAAATGACATTGAACTGAAACTAACACATCATGGTAAAAATATGTCCTACCCTGTCCTTGAAGTGGAGGTAGTCGTTTCTATGCAGCAGAGATATCTAGACACTTGTTGGTCTCTGCCTAGCTCACATAGTCTAACCCATGCATACACATGCTTTTCCAAACAGTATTTTCCAAACCGTAAATTAAGAGGGATTCTTTTTTATTTCCATCAGGAGTAAGCAGCATGTACACGTGCAACTGAAAACACACATGCGCTCACTATTTGGAACAAACTCTCAGACAGTTATCTTGAGCTCTTTTCAAACCTTACTCATCAAATGTTCCAGTCATGGCACAACTGCATTCCCTGTTACCCCAACAGCAAAATGCTTTAACAGTATTGTTCATTTTGGAAATATGAAGGGTAATCCCCATATTGAAATTTGCACTCTTATTCAGATTGAGAAATGAATTCATAGTAGCATGGGCCCAGATGAGAAAAGTAGAAATAGGTGTCCTTTAACAGCAAACTTTATCCTTTGAATGTGTAATCTACAATGTTAAAAACTTAGTTTCTTTGTTTAAGATACTAATTAAAAAAAAAAATTCACAGGTTTTTCTTTACAACTAAATCTATCATGCTATTAAAATACAAAGAATGTAATTTGTTTGCTCAGTCTGGACTAACAATAAACAAGCTCCAGTCTCTGGCACCTTTTTAATTTTGAAAACAGCTCAGCTATGTTATCAATCTATCTTCCTGTCCTATTTCCTGCTTACATTTCTATCTTTGTACTTTTCTCACTCTTATCATTGTCGTACTCTTAAAGGTTAAGAAGAACTATCTGTCACTCCTTCTTCCTCCCCAGTAGAAGTCCTATGGAGTATATATGTGGGATAAAATTTTAATGAGAAAAAGCTCAGTGCAACAGGTGAATTCTGCATTGCGGACTGAAAGTCACCAGTTTAGAATGACATTTTCAACAGTAAAAATGTGGAGTCTATACTGTATAATAGTGTGTTTTTGTTTGTTTGTTTATTTTAAGCTCTGTCTTCTAGTGCAGTTTGCTTTTATTTTTTAGTGAAATATATATGCTGTCAAAGGTGCTGGCCAAAACCAAAAATGTTGTTGCTTATGTTGTTTTACCAATTTAATGTATAACACTGAACAAGAAGACAAAGGTCTTGAAATGGATTGTATGATTGTTAATAAAATTGAAGAGTACCTGAAGGAGATATTCATAACTATGCTTTATTTAATTGGTAGTCCAAATCTGTGCATTGTACCAGCTGAAGACGTTTTGGGACATGAATCAATTCCCAGGCAGATATAAAAGGTTTCAACAAGGATTTCTGGCTGAGAAGGAGGTGTTTTTACTAAATGTTTTGGAAGAGGCATTTCCTTCTTAGAGCCTGCATATTCCTATGTTCACTGCTGAAGACTTACTTGTCCTCCAGCTCCCTTAGCTCCTTTCAGTTAGATACCAGGGTCAATGGAAGATACCTGTGTTATGTGAACTGGAAGATGAATTTAGATTTGACTGTGATCTTCCTTTTGCTTGATATTTATTGCCTTCATAGCTTCCCTGTAGGGTACACTATATACAGATATCAGAAGATCAGAGAGAGTTATGTAGGTGCTTACCACAATAATTTTAATGTATTGGGTTAGGATTTATTTACAGCAAGTGGCCCTCCGTGAAAGTAAAAAATGTGTCCTTGAAGCTAAAATTAGCATGATATAATGGTTCAAGAGAATTAGAAAGAACATGCTTCTACTGGTTATATATGTAGAGCAAATATTGTATGTGTCATCTTCATGTCTACACATAGCCTAACAAAAAAACAGTGAAAACCAGCAATTTAGGCCACAATTAATGATGAATAATTACTTCAAAACAATACAAACTGTGTCCATTCCAGGTTCTGAAAAAAAAAAAAAAATTGGTATAACATGGAAGACCCTTAATATTATTTTGAAACAGGGCATAATATGAGGATAAGTTATGAACGGACAGAAGGTAAAATATTCTTAATTGTACTAGAAAATGAAGTATCCAGATAAATAACAAGTGACGCATTTCAGTTTGTAAGGGAAAATGTCAGTAATGGATTACTGTAAGTAAACACATCAGTCTTTAATATTACTGGTACATAGTGGTTGCTGATTAAGACACTATCGATATATTAATTTTATAGCTGAAGTATAGATCTGAGTTAGGCAGTAGTGATTTTAGCACTATAATAAAATAGCTTTTGCTAGTCCTTGCCAAATGCTTGCTTCTAGTATCTCCTATTTGTTATTCAAAACAAATGTTAAAATGTTTTCAGCTACTGGGTTTACAGTAACATATCAGCAAAAACTAAATCTGAATCAAAACAAAGATTTATTAACCTGGACCAGATTTTTCTAATTGAATTAATTACTGTTGTGTGTTTTGGACTTATAAATAGCACTAGCCTCGAAGAACAGATGTTTGAGATCACTACACAGGTCTGAAGTTAGCATGATCAGAGGGAAGACCAAAGGTCTCACTGTACTTTATAGTCCTTATTTAACAGTGAATGGTATCTGTAACACGAGAGAGAATAAGAAAGGCTAGGGGAATTCTTTCCTGGCTCATCTTACCTCTCAATAGGTAACTACTTCCTTCTCCACACCTATGACGAGGAATCACCTGTAGTTGTCTCTCTTTTCCCTTTTCTAGAAGACTTTGGTAAGATTTTAGAGAATTGGGACAAAAGCAAAAATGTGAAATAGATGCTTTTCCAGAAATAGGGGCATATGTGTGTTAGTATATATGTATCTGAAAAATCCTTTACTATGTTTACTCTGGCTAGAATGTTGGTCTGGGGACATGGAAGTAGGCTGTCATTTTAATCTGTGCATTTCTGAATGGCAAATACCAATGGGTCAAAGATGTTCTGTATAAACACATAGATTCTTAAAGGAGTAATGAGATGGAACTGAAGAAAAAGGAAAATTTAAGCTGAGTTTTGGTGGTGGTGGGGAACACTTTTCACTTAGTTTTAATCATTAGAGCGGAATAATCTTCTCAGGGAAGTGGGGAGTCATGTCTATTGGGACATCTTAAAGTCAGCTGGATAGAACCTGCTGCTTATGTACTTGGAGAAGGGCATTGGCAAGGAAAAATCTTTTTTATATACCCTTTTTATTATTTTAATACCTCATGGATATATATATATATATGTCAGTATACATTTCTCCTAATGAGCAGCACTTTTCTTTATGAGCTAAAAATAAATAGTGGGGAAAGGCTGGGCAGATCTACCTATTCCTCAGTTGTCTAATAATCATGTTCACTATATTTCAGTTAATAGCAAGAGGATTTGGTTATGAATATATCTGAGGATTTTATCAAAGATATTTAAAATTTAAATAACCCCTGTACTGCATACAGTATATGCTAATTATGAATTTAAAATACTTTTCCAAGGCATAAATTAGTAATTTTTGTGTCTTCTATATCAGAAATTTTATTAACTCTTATAAAAGAATTGAATTCATGTAATGGCTTTAATTGTTTGGAAAGAAAAGTTGAGTACAATTATCCCCTTCATTTTTAGAAGGGTAGGTAGGAAGTGAAAGGCCCAAACAAATATTTGCAGTTAGACATAAAATACTAAGATCCATTGGAACTGTGTGTATTCCTAGTACTGAAAAATATTCCAGATTTGCAAACTGATGACTTCCTTCTAGGAAGGCACGGTGTGTCTTTTCATCAGCAGAAACTGTGTAAGGAGACTACAACCTGTATGCAGTGCCCTCCTGGTTTAGTCTGGCAAAGATCTGAAGAACGCATTGCAATTTTAGCAGCAAGGCCAATCTTTTCAGAAATCAATCAGTAATCTGTAGGAATTAAGCACTGGTGGTAAGAAGTAGCTATATATGCTTTTAATTTTTCAGTTACTCTTAGCATATGTACATTTTCTTTTCTTTTCTTTTTTCTTTTCTTTTTTCTTTTCTTTTTTCTTTTTTCTTTTCTCTTTTCTTTTCTTTTCTTTTCTTTTCTTTTCTTTTCTTTTCTTTTCTTTTCTTTTCTTTTCAATACATATTACTTTGATTCATAGAATCATAGAATGGTTTGGGTTGGAAGAGACCTTTAAAGATCATCTAGTTGCAACTCCCCTGCCATGGACAGGGACACCTTCCACCAGATCAGGTTGCCCAAAGCCCCATTCAACCAGGCCTTGAACACTTCCAGGGATGGGGCATCCACAGTTCCTCTGAGCAACCTGTTCCAGTGCCTCACCACCCTCTGAGGAAATAATTTCTTCCTAATATCTAATGTAAACCCACCCTCTTTCAGTTTAAAACCATTATCCCTTGTCCTGTCACTACACACACTGATAAAGAGTCCCTCTCCATCTTCCCTGTAGACCCCCTTTAGGTACTGGAATGCTGCTATAAGGTCTCCCTGGAGCCTTCTCTTCTCAAGACTGAACATCCCCAGCTCTCTCAGCCTGTGTTCACAGGAGAGGTGCTCCAGCCCTCTGATCATCTTCATGGCCCTCCTCTGGACTTGCTCTAATAGGTCTATGTCTCTCTTGTGCAGGGGGCCCCAAAGCTGAATGCAGTACTGCAGGTGGGGTCCAAAAAGAGCAGAGTAGAGGAGGACAATCCCCTCCCTTGACCTGCTAGTCACGCTTCTTTTGATGCAGCCCAGGATACGATTGGCTTTCTGGGCTGCAAGCACACATTGTCAGCTCATGTTGAGCTTTTCAAACACCAGTACCCACAAGTCCTTCTCCGCAGGGCTTCTCTCTATCCACTCATTGCCCTGCCTGTATTCATATTAGAGATCACCCTGACCCAGGTGCAGGACTTTGCACTTGGCCTTGTTAAGCTTTCTGAGTTTTGCATGGGCCCACCTCTCAAGCCTGACATTGACTCCATTGACATAATTCTATCATGCCAAGTAAAGACTTTGTAATATAAGAAAAAACAGATGTCCTTATATTTATCTGCACTATATTGAAAGAAGAGAAAGAAACGTTTCCATTCACTATCTTCTAAGAAAATTACTTGTCTCTAATGATGCAGTTTTAATAAAAATTTTCCATTTTATAGTTTTTGAAAAAGCTTTTCATTCGAAATTGCACTTGATCATGTAACA
>VXAL01015731.1:157440-169486 GCA_013399475.1 Chauna torquata
TGCTGGGTCAGGAGCAGAGCCCAGACATGGGGTAGAGCTGACACCCGACGTGACTACCTGCTAGGTGCTCTTTGTCCAATGCCATCTGTCAGAGATGTTTGTGAATGCTGTATCCTTTTTGTTCCTTTGATGCTTGTTTCTAAGGCTCACACTGTTCTGGTAATAACAGTTCTTAAAAAACGTTTCTTGTTGCCGTGTAATCACATTTTACAAATTTAAATTTGTGGCTGTATTTTAGATGCAAACATAAGAGACCTTTATTTTCTTTTTACTGTACTTTGTACATCTGAAAATGATCCATAAAAAGAAACAAACTAAAAAGGAAAATATAGAAGCTGCTGGCTGTTCATCTGCAATTTGTTAATGAGCAAGATAATTCATTATTATTATTATTATTTATGAGTAGAGCCATTAACAACCAAGAAATCACAAAGTATTCCATTTTATTAAGATCTCTGTTTCAAGGATGAACCTGTTACCAGAACTGGCCCAGGGGGTTCTTTACACTATACACATGCACACTCATGCATGTGCTTGCACAAGTTAAAAAAAAAACATTTATTTAAAAAAGCAACACAGCAATTGAACTTTCATGGTATACTTACAAACATTATAAAGCATTTAATTAACTATTAATATATGTCTATAATGCAGGACAAATATATGTTGTTATATAGTTCAATACCCCATAGATCTTCCTGCATTTGTAAGTGTTTGTAGTGTATATATAGCCTGTGTTTATTTTTAACTCTTTATAAGCTGTTTGCAATGTTAGCTCAAGTGATTGCACCTTTTTCAGAACATCATGGTTGTTTTTATTGTGTTTAAAGTTAGGTTTAAATACCAAAGTATCCAAAGGTATGAGCATCCAGGAGAAGGTTTTTGGACTGCAATAACCAGTTCCAGCTTCAGCACAGAGTTCACCAGCCTTAGTTTAGGATTCTGCCAGCAATAATAAAGATGGAGAAAATATTTTTATGGAAATATTTATTTGTGATGAAAACCAGATTTCCTAAAGGAATGTTTTGCTTCTTCTTCTTTTTTTTTTTTTTAATAAAAAAACTGAAATCCAATTGTTTCAATTTCAGAAGCAAAAACTAATCCTTTTAATTTTCCTTTCTTTGCTTGTCTTTTATTTAGTCAAAAAGAAACAGAAAAATTTAAAGTCAGATGTATCTTTTTTATGTTTGTATTTTCATTTGTAGAAGACTTATTTTAAGCTATCTTAGAAGTTCTCCATTTAAATTCATACTAGTGTCCAAGAAACAAGGGAAGAGAAGGGTCACTAGTCAGTTTGCTATTCACTAGCTGCTTTCAGCATGTTCCCAATTTAGTGATGCTGACTCCATTTTACGCTGTCCTTGGAATCTGATGTACTTTCCCTTTAAATAAAATATTATATTCCCCCTTCTATGACTTTTTTATTTCTCCAGTTGTTGTCTTAACAGTGAGGCTTTCAGCAAAAGCAAATGGTTAGTTCAGTGAGTAAGAATGTGCTGTGTTAAGGATGCTAAGCAGGGCTATGAACTTTTGTATAGTTTGGCTGTGGAATATAGCATTTTCAATTAAGTATTACTTATGTTCTATTTTAAGAAAAATAATACTTGTGTTATGGATAAGTGAAGGGCAAAATGAAGTGGTCACATGAAAATATACTTGTATGTGCACTGTGCTAGGATTTGAACAGGAAAATATGAAAAAATGCTCTACCTTCTCAAAAAAAAAAAGAAAGAAAAGAGAAAGAAAGAAAGAAANAAAGAAAGAAAGAAAGAAAGAAAGAAAGAAAGAAAGAAAGAAAGAAAGAAAGAAAGAAAGAAAGAAAAACACCAACAACCCTAGCCAAAAACAAATAGAACAATAACAAAAAGTGGGGCAGGTTTAATTTGTATGTGCTACTCAGCTATCTTATCATGACACTAGGAACAGTTGTAAGCTGGGACATAACAATTGCTTGGAAGACCTGCAGACATGTGAGATACTTATAAGCATGCCATGGATTTCAATCATATTTTGTCGCCCCTTTTCTCTCTAACTCTGCCACCTTTCCAGGTTGTTGGGATGGAGTTATAAGAGGGCTGCCCCAAGACCTCTAATTAATGGTCACTTAGGGTATTTGGCTGGCAAGTCCTGTTTTAATTAGGTTTCTTAGCTAAACTTTGGAGGGCATTCTGGATGAGATTAAGATGACACTTGGAAAACAAATTTCAGTATTTGGAAAACATCAGTTTTACCTGAAAAAAAGACATAGAAATTAATTCATTCCAGGTTATTGTCTTTTTGGAAAATTCACTCCATTAGGTGTTCACACTGTAAAAACTTCGTATACAACAGTGGTATTTCTAGCATGAGGACTGAAGTTTTCAGGGAGTGTATTTGGGATCAGACTGGTCTTTCTAGCATGTTCCTGTAAGGGATCCTCTGTTGCTATAGGTTGTGAAGCTGCTGGGTAGAAACGTAGGATGAGTTTGTGTGTGTATCATAGCAGCTTTCAGAGCTATTTAATTTATGCTTTTGATTAATGCAGCCCCAACAGCAGTCTGTTATCCTGCAGGCATAAAAGCAAGTTAAAGTCACCTTTTCCACACTCTCCCTGGACTATGAGGTGTACTCTGCTCCCCTGATCACAGAAATGTAGCTAATGGTTTTGAGCAGCACAGATGCTACTGTCAAAATGAAATCAATCTGAATTAGTTTTTCTGTGTAGGGCATGCATCTCAACTAGTATTTTGTTATTACTTACATCCTTGTTAAATCACAATGTACAGGCATAAAACACAGGAGGACCTGCCAAATTCTGCCTGGTGAAAGGCTGGGGCACATACCTTAAGAAAGGCTGTGCCATAACAGCTCTGTCCCTTGAGAATGTGTTGGATTTAATTTGAAACTTGTTTATCAAAGTACTCTTTCCCAAGTGGTGTTTCTTTCTAAAGGATTCTGAAGAACACCATCCTGAGGGCTGTCCACCTGGAGAAAACTGGACAGTATAGAGCAGCTTGTGCCATTCTCTTGTGTCGTAAGGGAAAGGGGTGCTCCATATTGTCCAATGGAAAATAGACATATTTGGATTTAGTATTATTAAATACATGTTTGTCCAACCCAGATGCACATTTCCACACTATGAACCAGTGACACTAGTACCACCTCCCAGCACACTCAACCAGCTCCCTCTGATGCCTTCAAGCAGTTACTGTTTTGCTGTGATAGGGGGCATATCTGCAAAGCAGGGATACCAGAACAAATGCCCTAAACATAACTACCAAAATCAGCCTCTGTGTATGTGTTAATGTATAACATCAGGTGCCTAAGGATTTCTGACTCCTGTTTAAGGTTGTTTTCCAGATGAAATCTGTTAGTATAAATGTGAAGTAATTTAGTTTGAGCTCACATTTCACAAAAAGGAAATTTTTGCATTTCAATAAAAAGGATTACAAAAACATTGCTCTCAAAATCTGATACGCTAATATTCACAGTGTATAGAGAGTTTGATATTTAGTTTCAGTTTCCCAGATCTGCTACCAGTTTCCTTATTGAAACTGGTAAACCAGGTTTTCTGTGCCTCAGTGTCTATTTTTCATTTTCATTTTCATTTTCATTTTTTTACTATTTGATAAAGGTGATAGTGAGAGATACTGAATTTTTTTCCCCTAGTTAAGGTGTCCACTCTATTGTGAAATGGTGCCTTCAAATGTTGCTCAGGAACTTTTCTGATATTAAAATTTAAGCATCATTTTAAATTTGTTTCCAGAATTTTACAGGTTCACATGCAGAGGTCCGTATAATGGGTAAAAGATCATAGAATCATAGAATATTCTGAGATGGAAGGGACCCACAAGGATCATTGAGTCCAACTCCTGGCTCCACACAGGTCTACCCAAAAATTCAGACCATATGTCTGAGAGCATAGTCCAAACGCTTCTTAAACTCCGACAGGCTCGGTGCTGTGACTACATCCCTGGGGAGCCTGTTCCAGTGCGCGACCACTCTCTCGGTGAAGAACCTTTTGCTGATATCCAACCTGAACCTCCCCTGTCGCAGCTTGACTCCATTCCATTGGGTCCTATTGCTGGTCACCAGGGAGAAGGGATCAATGCCTGCCCCTCCACTCCCCCTAGTGAGGAAGAAGTAGACCGCGATGAGGTCTCCCCTCAGCCTCCTCTTTTCCAGGCTGAACAAACCACGTGACCTCAGCTGCTCCTTGTATGTCTTCCCCTCTAGGCCCTTCACCATCTTCGTAGCCCTTCTCTGGACACTCTCCAATAGTTTCATGTCCTTTTTGTACTGTGGCACCCAAAACTGCACACAGTACTTGAGGTGAGGCTGCACCAGCGCAGAGCAGAGCGGGACAATCCCTTCCCTCGACCAACTAGAAATGCTGTGCTTGATGCACCCTAGGATATGTTTGGCCCTCCTGGCTGCCAGGGCACACTGCTGGCTCATATTCAACTTGCTATCAACCAAAACCCCCAGATCCCTTTCTGCGGGGCTGCTCTCCAGCCTCTCATCCCCCAGTCTGTACGTATAGCCAGGGTTTCCCCTTCCCAGGTGCAGGACCCGGCACTTGCTCTCGTTAAACTTCATATGGTTGGTGATTGCCCAGCTCTCCAGTTTGTCCAGATCTCTCTGCAAGGCTTTTCCTCCCTCGACAGAGTCAACAGGTGCTCCCAGTTCAGTATCATCAGCAAACTTACTCAAAACACCTTCTAGTCCTACATCCAAATCATTTATGAAAACATTGAAAAGAACTGGCCCTAAAACGGAGCCCTGGGGGACCCCACTGGTGACTGGCCACCAGCCTGATGTAACCCCATTTACCGTAACCCTTTGAGCCCTGCCCATCAGCCAATTGTTCACCCATCGTATTATGTTTTTATCTAGCTGTATGCTGGACAATTTGTCCAGCAGGATCCTATTTGAAACCGTATCGAAAGCTTTACTAAAATCCAAAAAGATTACATTGACCGGCTTCCCTTGATTGACTAGATGGGTGATCTTATCATAACAGGAAATCAAATTTGTTAAACAGGACCTGCCCCTCATGAACCCATGTTGGCTATGACCTATGACTGCATTGTCCCCCAGGTGCACTTCAATAACTCCCAGGATAATCTTCTCCATAATTTTACCAGGCACTGACATGAGACTGACAGGCCTGTAGTTATCAGGTTCTTCTTTCTTGCCCCTTTTTATAATTGGCACAACATTTGCCAGCTTCCAGTCAACTGGGACCTCTCCAGATTCCCAAGACCATTGAAAAATAACTGAGAGAGGTCCTGTGATGACGTCAGCCAGATCTCTGAACACCCTGGGATGAATCCCATCCGGCCGCATGGACTTGTATGGATCCAGGTGAAGCAGCAAATCCCGCACACATTCGGGGTTGGCTGGGAGCTTATCATTTCCACTATCACGGTCCTCCAGCTCAGGGCACCCGGGGTCCCGAAGTCCATCATCGGTGTTGAAGACAGAGGCAAGAAGGCATTAAATGTCTCTGCTTTGCCTATGTCCTTGTTTGTGAGGTGACAATCCCCATCAAGTGGTGGACCTATGTTTTCTCTGGTCCTCCTTTTACTGTTCACATATTTAATAAAGCTCTTTTTATTGTCTCCCACAGACCTGGCCAGCTTCAACTCTAATTGGGCTTTGGCCACACGAATTTTCTCCCTACAAAGGCAAACAGCGTCCCTGTAGTCCTTCCATGTCGCCTGACCCTGCTTCCAGCAGCCATATGCTTTCTTTTTGTGCCTAAGCTCCAGAATAAGATCCCTGGTCAGCCATGGCGACCTTCTGCCCCATCTGCTTAACTTCCGATATTTTGGAATTGCCTGATCCTGTGCTTTTAGGAGGCAGTGCTTAAAGACTCACCAGCACTGACGGACGCCGAAGCCTTCAAGATACTTTTTTACTGCCTCAAAGAGAAAAACCAAAACCTGCCAGAAAAGCTAGTTTTAGAGCCTGGCATTTGTGCATAGTGCTGCTAGTCTGCCATGTAGAAGCTGCTGCACTGGCTTGGAGGGCGCTCTTCTGGTTCCACATTGCTGTAACACAGTGGACATCCTCTGTCTCTGATGTGGGGGAAAAAGAAAAGAGGCAGAGGTGGCTATTAACCTGCCCAATCCTATTGATGGGAAAAAAAGTAGTCCTCAGCAATCTCTCATTAAGAATGATGTCTCATTTTATTACTGATTTGTTTAGCAGTGAAAATATATGCAGCACTTTATAAAAACAGCATGAGCATCTCCCGCCCACTACCTTCTACACAGCAGAGGCCTACCATTCCCTGTTTTCCTATCATGCTGCATTGAGATAAGAACTGCCAAGTCATGAAACTGTACATTCAAAACCATTATCAAAAGAAAAAGGTCTAGATCCTGATTGCAGCGTGTCCTGTTCTTTGACTTCTGACTCTTATTGCAGGTGCCAGTCAGACTAAATGGGGCTTCTGTGTAAATAGATCACAATCAAAATCAGTTATCCTCAGGGTACTTTACTTCCCGACCATGATGTCCCCTGTGACTTAAGTAGAGAATGCCCCCCTGAGATCCAGGAAGAGATGGTTAGAGACCTGCTCCTTCAGCTGGAATGTCATAAGTCCATGGGACCGGATGAGCTCCATCCAAGGGTGCTGAGGGAGCTGGTGGAGGTAATTGCCAAACCGCTTTCCACCATCTATCAGCGTTCCTGGTTATCTGGAGAGGTCCCAGAGGCCTGGAGGCTTGCCGATGTGACTCCTGCCTACAAAAAGGGCTGCAAGGAGGACCCGGGGAACTACAGGCCTGTCAGCCTGACCTCGGTTCCAGGCAAAATTATGGAGAAAATCATCTTGGGTGAGATCACACGGCACTTGCGTGGCATCCAGGGGATCAGGCCCAGCCAGCACGGGTTCAGGAAAGGCAGGTCGTGCATGTCCAACCTCATCTCCTTCTATGATAGGGTGACCAGACTGGTAGATGAGGGAAGGGCTGTTGATGTGGTCTACTTAGATTTCAGTAAAGCCTTTGACACGGTCTCCCACAGTATTCTCCTGGGGAAACTGTCTGCCCGTGGCCTAGACAGGTATACTCTTCTCTGGGTAAAGAACTGGCTGGAGGGCCGTGCCCAGCGGGTTGTGGTCAATGGAGTTAAGTCCAGCTGGCGTCCCGTTACAAGTGGTGTCCCCCAGGGGTCGGTACTGGGGCCTATCTTGTTTAATATCTTTATTGATGACCTAGATGAGGGGATTGAGTGCACCCTCAGTAAGTTTGCAGACGACACCAAGTTGGGAGGTAGTGTCGATCTGCCTGAGGGTCGGATGGCCCTTCAGAGGGATCTGGATAGGCTGGACTGCTGGGCTGAGGTGAACGGGATGAGGTTTAACAAGGCCAAGTGCCGGGTCCTGCACTTTGGCCACAATAACCCCATGCAACGCTATAGGCTTGGGGCTGAGTGGCTAGAAGACAGTGATGAGGAAAGGGACCTGGGAGTGTTGATCGATGCAAGGCTGAACATGAGCCGGCAGTGTGCTCAGGTGGCCAAGAAGGCCAATGGCATCCTGGCCTGTATTAGAAACAGTGTGGCCAGCAGGAGCAGGGAGGTGATCATCCCCCTGTACTCAGCTTTGGTGAGGCCGCACCTCGAGTACTGTGTTCAGTTTTGGGCCCCTCACTACAAGAAAGACATCGACGCCCTGGAACGTGTCCAGAGAAGGGCAACGAAACTGGTGAGGGGTATGGAACACAAGCCTTATGAGGAGCGGCTGAGGGAGCTGGGGTTGTTTAGTCTGGAGAAGAGGAGGCTTAGGGGAGATCTCATTGCACTCTACAACTTCCTGAAGGGAGGTTGTGATGAGGAGGGGGTCGGCCTCTTCTTCCAGATAACTAATGATAGGACTCGAGGTAACGGCCGCAAGTTGCGCACAGGGAAATTTAGACTAGACATCAGGAAAAACTTTTTCTCTCAGAGAGTGGTCAAGCACTGGAACGGCCTGACCAGGGAGGTGGTGGAGTCACCGACCCTTGCGGTTTTTAAGAGGTGCCTGGACAAGGTGCTACAAGATATGTTTTAGTAGCTTAGTGGGTAGTAATGGTGATAGGATGACGGTTGGACTAGATGATCTTGAAGGTCCTTTCCAACCTTGTGATTCTGTGATTCTGTGATTCAATGCCAAAAGTGAGGAGCTCTGCCACAATATAGCTTTCTAGATACAAGGTGTATATATGTGTATTTACTCCCTAAAGCATCTCATTAATTTCTCTTCATTAAAAAGATGCCTAGTGCTGCAAAATTTTATTACAGAAGTCTTTGTAATATGTAGCATGCACAATACGTAACATAACTGAGAGCTGACTGTACTGCTGTTGAAAAGTGCAGGTCTCCTTGCAGTCAACATGATTGCAATTTAACTAATTGTTGCCAGAGAAAAGGGGAACTTACCAGTTTGTACATTTGTGTATCTAGACTCTAAATTAAAGTTAGGGGCACTGAGATTTTTTTAACACAATCTCACAAGAAAATTGATATTTTCATTCATATCAGAAAGAGAGTTTCAGATATTTGAGATTTTTTCCCTTAGACATGCTTTATACTTTAATCCAAAGAAAACAATTTTGATATTAGCAGATCATGTGACTTTATTTCTGACTCAAAAATGTATGATACTTTAAAATGCTCTCCAGCACAATGTTAAACTTGCAGTGTTAACATAAAAATGAAAAGCCAACACAGACATTTACTCTATTATGTTATATTATGCGTGCTTGCTTGTGATTGCGTTTAAATACTTTCACTGCCTGTTTCACTAGCTCAAGGAAAGGTAATATGCCTTTTTATTATTATTATTATTAAAGTAATAATATCTAGTTAGTTTCTCATTAAAAAACACACACACATTTTCCTTCTGTTTGTTAAAAGTGAGTTCTAGTAATATGTGAAATGTTTCCCCAAATTTCCTCTCAATTAAAAGAATTAATGGAGCTGAAACAAAAGAAAAATATTTCTATAAGCTAGGACATACATTAACATTTACAGAATTAAAGACTGTCCCTTTGTCTTCAAGTAAAGCATTAATGTAATCAAAAGACAATAGATGCCATGATCACCCTGGAGAACAAAAAAAGTTAGTATAGTATACTCGGTGGCATTTCTGCAGTACAATTACTGTATAGCTACCTAATGCAGGGTAAGATGTTTTAGTGTGATGCTATTTGATACACTACAAAGACCACATTCCTTTAGGGACTGAAGTATATCCAGCTGCATCTCTGAGGTCATCCACTGTAGATAAGAACCTGAGCAAGATGTTTTGTTACAAACAAAATCATAAATACATATTTATAATATTGTATTTAAGAATTTTTAAATGATCTATTCATAATATGTATTTAGGGGCATTTTTAAAGAAAACTTTCTGAAATATAGCAAATCAGCTATATGCCCGAGCAGTACAATGAGTTCCATTTAAGTGGCATCCAATTGCACCATTGGCTAGGATTAAAATCCAGTTGCTCTGATGACAGATCGTTCAAAAGGACATTGGGAACAGGACCTGGCACTGAGAGGAAGAAGGAGGAAAAAGAAGAGTGGGTCCTTTCCACCCTTCCCTGAGCCATGTGGCTTTCCTCCAACCAAGAACATGTGGCCCTGAGCAGAAATAGTTATCTGTGTCCCTCTTGGGGTGGTGGTGGGATTTTGATGGTGTAACCACTCAATCAGTTACACGGAACCACCTCAGCCCCCTCTGTGATCTACTTTGGAGACAGCTGACATGCAGCTTTGCTCTGCAGTGCCTAGGCATCTCAAGTTCCCCGGCATGGTCCCTCTGGATCCTTTCTGCTCCCTGGAACTGCCATCCAAGCTTTCTGACCCTGTTGGGTTTTGATAGGGTCAAAACCCGGATTTCAGCTTTGTAAAAATCTGCTCAGGATCTTGCTTTACTATCCCTGCAGGATGTTTCTCAATCACCTAAACTCATCTCCAAGACTTTTTATGATTTGTCTTTGAATCCTGGTAGAAAATGTCCATATATTACAACAGATCAAAATTAAGGGATTCCGTAAAGTCTAGACTGAATTCTCAAGAAAGAGCATTCAAAATATTTCAGTATTCAAGCCAGTGCAGAAGTACTGTCCTCTAAGCTGATTTTGTAACTGAATTCCAGAATTTTGTAAAAATATCTAGAGAAGTGTAAATTTAGTAAAAACTATAAAAGAAGAGCAAAACTTCTCCACAGGAGGCAGGATGTGGGTTTGCCACAGAGATCTGTACACACTTAACCAAGTAACTGCTATCTGCTTGGGACTTCTACTTCACCCAGCCCTGCACTAGCTATTGAAGGCAGCCATACCATACAGCCCGTTTCAAAAATAAATTCAGATTCAGAAAAGACAGTTCACTTAAAGAATAAGCATATTTCATTCCAGATGAGCTGAGAAGACTACATAAAGCAACAAATCATCTGTAGACGAAGTATAAACCATTGCACAATTTACAATGAAATTATAAACTTACGGCATGTTAAATTATACAAGCCTGCAAAATATATTCCACATTGTAACCCAGATATTTTTCTTCTTCTCTCTTGTTCTGTTTATAAAACAGCTATAAAACAAATCCTAAACAGATATGGGTGGCAGGCTGATTTATGTATCTTCTACATACTTGTCTAATTACTGTTGGACTAATGCTCTGGAGTGGCACAATAAGGCAAAGACCAGCAGTGATGTAGGAAAGTATGCTAAACTTTTGGTATGGGTTTTGTGAACAAGCAAACTTGTTGAATTATGGGTTTATACTTTTTTTAGGCCTGAATCTTTATAAATCTGTAGGGAAGGAACTGGCTTTTATTTTTAGTGAAGGTGGTTTTATAGGTTGGGCCTTTTTTTCTCTTTTTTTTTGCTCCATCTTGACTTTCACAGGCTCATGCTCTAGCATTCAATAGTTTGTATCTAAAGAGGAAAAAAAGACACTAGTTTCTTCCTAGGAATACAATCCTACGTACCGGATCATGTAGGGACAATACAAAATTTATCCTTTGGTATGCCCCAAATAGATCTGGATATCCACATTAATCAAAGCATGCAGACAGATATCACTCTCCAGCCATGTAAACACAGTTCGGTCCTGAAGAACTGTACAGCTGCTCTGTACCCCTTTCCTGAGGGCTCTCATAGGTCTCCTTTCAGTGTGTGTCAAACAGCAACAGAGCAACTGAGCCCTACAGGTGCTGCTTGGATCAGGCAGTGCTTGCGGCAGAGGCAGTTCCCGTTCCTGCTCTGCAAGGCACCTTGCTGCAGACTCCGTTTGGTCACTCCAAACACACTTGCTGGCTCTGAATGACTTCCTCGTTCTGACTTCACCAAAAACTCCGTTTTTGTCATTGCCACTAGAGGGATCTGTGCAGTTGCTCTCTCCTCCCTTGTCCCTTATACGTGGGAGGAAGGCCAGTGCAATCTTATCTCACTATTGCTTTATTTTTTCTGTTTGGTTGGATACCTCTCTTGAGTCTAATAATATAATGTACTTTATTTATATTTTTGTTTCCTCTAAGTTATCTTAAAAACATTAGGGCTAATACCTATTCATCCCTAATACCCATTAATCCTTGACTTTATGCCTGTGGCACCTAGGATTCCCATGCAAACATGAGCCAGGGTTACTCTCTGAGGTTAGACAGAACTGCATTCTTGCTATAGCTTTAGTCCTGTCATTACTGAATTACCTCTTAGTTAGTGAAGTATAGAATCAATAAAAAATTCACCCTGTGCACATCTAAATGGCATAAAAACCACTTTTTTAAAATTTATAACCTGAGCAAAAAAAGCTCAAGGTAGCTCTTCAGATATGATGGGAAAGGATGAGTCGTGAACAGATAGTGATTATGAAAGTGGATCTTGGCATTTTCATCCCCTGTTACATCACATGATGTACAGGTCAAGTAAGGGTTTTTTTTTTTCTTGTTCTTTTTTCTTTTTTTTTTCTTTTTTCGTTTTTCTTTTTTTTCTTTTTTCTTTTTCCTTTTTTCTTTTTCCTTTTTTCCTTGTTCCTTGTTTCCCTTTTTCTTGTTTCTTGTTTC
>VXAL01015731.1:176982-208627 GCA_013399475.1 Chauna torquata
ATGGCCCCACCTGGAGCCTCCGGCAGAAAGCACCCAGGGAGACTCATGGTTGACCCCTAGGGTTTTGGAGCTGGGGATACAGAGGATCCGAGGCCTGCTGTACTCCAACTGAAAAAAAATATTGGCAGCATATGAAAATATGTTTAAAATATTCACAGGAGGTTTAGCCTGTTGTGGTTTAGCCTGGCAGGCAGCTACACACCATACAGCTGTTCACTCACTCCCCCTTGGTGGGACTGGGGAGAGAATCAGAAAAAAAAGGGTAAAAACTCATGGGCTGAGATAAAGGAAGTTTAACAGGACAGAAAAGGAAGGGGAAATAATAATATTAATAATAATAATAATAAAAAAAGAATATACAAACAAGTGATGCACAGTGCAGTTTTTCACTACCTGCTGAATGATGCCCAGCCAATCCCTGAGCAGTGCCCTCCCTCCCTGCCCCAAGTCAACTTCCCCCAGTTTTGTTGCTCTGCATGATGCCACATGGTATGGGGCATCCCTCTCGCCAGTTTGGGTCAGCTGTCCTGGTTCTGTCCCCTCCCAGCTTCTTGTGCACCCCCAGCCTCCTCGCTGGCAGGGCAGTATGAGAAGCTGAAAAGTCCTTGATTTAGTGTAAGCACTGCTCTGCAACAACTAAAACATTGCTGTGTTATCAGCCTTATTCTCATCCTAAATCCAAAACACAGCACCATACCAGCTACTAGGAAGAAAATTAACTCTATCCCAGCCAAAACCTGGACAAAAATATATAAATGGATAATCCCTCCAACTTCTTATGGATATTGACCAGCACAATAGAAAAAGACATTTACAGTCTCTGAAATGGTAATGGAGTATATCCCTGGTGCAACTGACATATTGTAAAAAGAGAGATAAAACACAAAACGTCCAATCAATTTGAAAGAGCCCTTTTTTTGCTTCTAGTTCTGTTATCTCAAAGGTTGAAACATTGAAGTGATGTATGGCAGACAAGCCCTTAGTAAAGTGGAAGATGCTTTCTGCTCTGATATTCGTTGTTCCTTCATGTAATTTCATAAAGGATTTCATTGAATAAAGTTTCATATTTGACTTTCTTCTCCAGGCATGGCAACTTATGTCAAAGATGAGAAAGCAACTGACTTTTTCAGTATGACATTTTGAAGGCACTTCCATAGTTAGAAGACTGTGTCAGCAAAATTAAATTAGTGAAGAATGGTGGTAAGGAACCTGTGTTTGTTTAAGGTTCCTGAATCTTGGTCCTGCACATTGACCAAGTCGTAAGGAGACCAAGTCATCTATCAGACAGTCCTTTGTATTATTTTTGAATACCCTGAGTGCTATGAATACTATAATGAAGTTACTCAACTGCCTACTGTTGTGAACATCAACTTTTCAGCATCATTTACTCTGTAGCTTCCTTGATGGAGTTTCAGCACACTCTGATGATTTGCAGCTCCACTGTGATGTTTATGGGCTCAATAAAGAAAAGGTTCTAAAAAGATTATGGGTACTGAAAAAGGAAATACAACCTTTTCTGCAGGAGCACAGAGCAGAACAGACTAAACATTTTTGGAATTTCTTGCCTGCCACAAACAGATGATGATTCCCCATAGACATTCTTACTCATTTTATACCCTCAACAAAAGTCTTTAGGGCTTGAATAAAATTTTCAGATATACAACAAGCCATCTTCTCTTTACACAAGAAGTTTGATGTTTTGTGGCTAGATCTTGGAAGACATAGCATGTCTTATTTTCAAACTTTTAAGAGCAGCAAGACATAGTTGTAACCAATATTTAGGCCTAGCTTTCACTAAAGCTATCAGTAGACTGGTATCAGCACACTTCAGCCATTCCTTTACTACACACATGATCTCTGCATGATCCTTGTTAGTTATATGATCCTTGTTTGTTGCAACTGGAGAGACAGATCAGGGGAGGACTTAAAAACATATCCTGCTGCATGAAAGATGCAGTTTCTTTCAGGTAATTGGGAATTTAAATTACAATCATTTGTAGCAGTGTAACTATTGAAGTTTCTCACACCTTACTTTGGAGTCTTTATGTATTTTACTGAAAAAAGTTATATAACTTCTTTCATCTTCTGAGGATTAATTAATTAAAGCAGCTGTGGGAGTCAGCAATAGCTAGATTTACCTCCTACATCATCAAGAGTTATGCTAGCCAAGTTCCTTTGTGTTGTGTTTATAATATGCAGTACCATGAAGGAAGAAAAATCTCAGGAGACTTTCCTTCTCCCTGACTCCCTGACCGGGTGAAGGGGAAAATGCCTTTCCTTGTGAACTGAGTTGTTGCGCAATATTTTTGAGATAAGCTACAACAGGTTGTGTTTCTGCAGAGTCTGTTTTCTGTATGCAGTCGTATCTAAATGGATCGAGCTATTTTGGTGAGGTGCTATGATTTGCGCTGCTGTACTGTGGGCCTGAAGAATATATGGTCATTTTCATGAAAGATCATACCTATGTTAAAGGTTTTACATACAAGGCTGTCTGTGATCCCTCTCTTGTCAAAATGGGTGTGACAGAAGCAGCTAGAGGAGAGGTGATAGTTCCCATCAGCTCACACCTAAAGTGCCTGTTGGCAACCAAAACATACTACTGGAGAAAGATTCAGTAATCTGGGTGAAAAAAAGCATCCTATATCAACCTCTGCAGTGTGTAGAGCTGTCATGCTTTCTGTTCTCACTTACATCCAAAGATTAGTGCCCAAGACATTCCTGTATTTGCACCACTTCATCTTCGTGGGTGTGCTTTCTCATCCATGAGCCAAAAAGCAGCTGTTCACGGAAAATATCTGACAAAGTGTTGCAAGCAACAAAAGTCTGGGACTGCCACCTATGTTATAAAACAGTTCTTAAGACTTAATTTAAAAAGTATGATTTTCTTTTGTAATAAAAAAGTGGAAAAGTTGAGATGGACAGACAATATCAATATACTAGGGATGATATACTTTCAGTGTAAGGGATTTTTTTTGATCAATTTAATAAAATTTGTATTTCCGACACTACTCACTTTTTGTTTATTGCAACTGTAGTCTGTCAAAGTTCAGATTTCAAGAAGTTCTTCCAAGTACTGTTTGAGAAAGAAGAACATGAGCCAGCACTGTGCCCAGGTTGCCAAGAAAGCCAATGGCATTCTGGCCTCCATCAGAAATAGTGTGGGCAGCAGGACTAGGGAAGTGATTGTCCCTCTGTACTTGGCACTGGTGAGACCACATGTCAATATTGTGTTTAGTTTTGGGCCCCTCACCACAAGAAGTACATTGAGTTGCTCAAGTGTGCAGAGAGAAGAGCAACAAAGCTGGTGAAGAGACTATAAAATGAGTTATGAGGAGCGACTGAGGGGTTGCTTAATCTGTAGAAGAGGAGGCTGAGGGGAGACCTCATTGTTCTTTACAACTATCTGAAAGGGGGTTGCAGTGAGGAGAGCGTCGGTCTATTTTCTCAGGTGACAAGTGATAGCACTCAAGGAAACGGTCTCAAGTTGTGCCAAGGGAGGTTTAGATTGGACATTATGGAGAATTTCTTCAGGGACAGGGTGGTCAAGCACTGGAACGGGCTGCCCACAGAAGTGACGGAGTCCCCATCCCTGGAGGCATTTAAGAGACGTGTGGACATGGCACTAGGGGCATGGTTTAGTGATGGAACTCAGCAGGTCAGGTTGACAGTTGAACTTGATGATCTAGAAAGTCTTTTCCAAACTGGATGATTCTGTGATGCTTTTGATTTTTTACTTAATATTTGATGTTAGTTCATTATCGTAATGCTTCTACTGTCGTGCTCTTACCCATCTATGCTCATACACCTATCATTGGTTAATGTTGTGAAACAACTAAGGTATTTTTAATAACTCTTTTACGGTATTATCACCAATCTGCAGCCTTGATTTCATTTTTTTTCCTTTTTTTTTTTTTTTTAATCTTTGTGTATTTCCAGTGTAGGAAAATGTGTTAGTGTGGTGTCATTGTAATTGACACATATTGAAGGGCACAAGTCCTTTAGGAAAATGCTGCATCATGACTTCAGATTGTGGCATAGTGATCTAATGTCATATGAACCAGGATAATGCCAGACCTGTCATGCTGTTTCTGGTTTATGCAGTTCTACTGTTTGTTTAAACCATAAGGTTTAATTTTGTGTCAACAACTACAGAAGGATACACTTAATTGGCATCCTAGAAACACAATGTGCACATTTTAAATAGGATGATTGCTGAGGAGCACATTCCCAGCAGTACATGTCAATTATTCTGGATAAGTGGCACACCTAGTTTGTCGAACTGACACGCTTGCGGTATCACTTCTCCAGTACTCTTCATGGGCTAATTGGCATGTGCCTGGTGGTTAGCAAAGAGGTAGCAACAGTGAAAGCTTGTGTGAGTGTGTGTGCTGGTGTACATCCTTTACATGTGCACTTTTAATTGCCATTGAGTATTTGGCGGCAGCTTTCTGTGGGAGGAGTTCCTATGGAAACAAAACGGATATTCGGTCTCTCCAGCTTCTTCATTCAGTTTGCGTTAAGTTGTTCAAATGGTTTAAACTTAAACTCTTAAAGATGTCAGTCCCTGTGTCTAAATCTACTCATAGTAGATTATAGGTGTGAACCAATATTATTGAAAATTAATATTATCATTATTATTGTGCAATCTACAACCACTTCTTGGTTCCTCATTCTGAGAACTAATTCAGACAAATTTGTTAGTTTCACTTTTAAATATTATGATTAGAAAAATAGATGTAGAAAAATATATGCATCCAGGATTGTAGGAATCTATCTACGAATCACTTTTCTACCATCTCATAGAATAGTATTAAATGGGACTCTGCTTTCTTAACTTGAGGTGTTCAGAAAGTTCTAATACAAAAAATTAAAAAAGAAATACCATTTTTCAGTTAATTATAGACAGCTAGAAGCAAGATCTTTTTTTTATTTCTTTGTGAACAGAATATCCAGTAAGTTAAAATAGTTAAGAAAAGTAAAGATAATTATTTGCACTATCTTGTATATGTATGGTATGTGATTTTATAGCTCTTTTGAGACATCATTTATTAATATTAATGAAATAAAATTAATTGAAATAATTCATTGTCACATTGTGGTAATTAATCCTTTGCTTCACAGATATTTCCATTATGTGGCTGCAGATCAGTATGTGTGACATGATATTAATATGATAGGAGGTGTTTTTCAAAACCAGGATAAAAAGTTCATATTATGTTAGCAAAAAAAAATGTTACTTACATTTACTTAAGCTCAGCAGATTGAAGGACTGTGTCAGTTTTTTTTTGTTGTTTGTTTTTGTTTTTGTTTTCCAGGAAGATTGAATGTGAATCTAGCATGCAGATGGCATGTAATTGCATTTCCTGCATTGTTACTATATGGGTTTCATTACTTTTTCACAGCAATGCACTGAGATTTAATTACCCAAGGCTAGCATTTGTTGGTAAGATGTGTATATATAGTGGTCTTGCTCAATGGTTAGAAAGCTTACCCCTTGCCTCATGCACTTCCTCTGTTATTGCTGCACCATATGTTCTTTACAAATCCAAACAGAAGAATCATAAGCACTAAATTTACCTGGGAACAACAGCAGACTAAACTGAAGCACTTTAGGCAGTTAGAAAATAGCATGGCAACATTTCTCTTGCCTTCTCATCCCAGGCCATTTTTTTCTGTCTCTCTGTAATGCCCATTCAGGTGGTTATCAGACTGAACTTCTAGAGAGCAAATTGGGGTTACTGTGAAAGTACTTGTTCATTCTGACTACTTGTGAAACAAGCTATGAAATGTGTGAAATTACAGTTGCTTCATCTCCCCTGATGTTTACACAGGCGAGAAAGATTTTCCCACACTTGTGTGTATCTATGATTTAACTACAAATGACATTGTACCTTTCTAACATTAACCCCTTAATCTAGTACATTTCTACAAATAACCACCTGTAGTCAATTCTTTATTCATAAGCCTTATCTGTTGTTACAGTATATAATCTGTGAGAATGCCCTAATTTTTATCATTCTCTAAGCCCGTCATGATGGCTGAGACGAGGCTTATCCCTCTGAGCAGATGAGATTAGTCGATCATGTTGAAATCAGAAGAGGGATTAAAATGCTTGTAATACATTGAGTCAAATTAAATGCATTTTGTTTGTACATCAGAAGATCTTGTTGCTAAGGCTTTGGTGTCTTCTGCTGGCTGTAATAAATTGCCAATAAAACATATGAAGGCTGGGCAAGGGGATGAAAAGTCAAGCAAAAAGAAGGAACAAATCAAAGATATTTGTTTTGTTTAGTCAGCCTGGTAAACTAAAGGCTTAACTGCTGTGATGTCACCATCATGTTCTAAACAACAGGGTTTTCACCAAAGATGCACTCCGATCTAAATTGCATGTTATTCATTTTAATTTAACTTTGATCAACTGTAAGGTCATCTTTTATTCTGAGTAACTTCTTGCCTCTTCATATGTCTTCTTTTGTTGTTTTTCAGGCACATTTTCTTTGTCCTGACTGTTTTGGCAGTATGCAGCATAAACACAAATCATCTCTATGGGCTGTGATCCATAAAGAAGGACACTGAGACAGCTATATCAGAAACACAGCCGTAAAATTATGAATCAGCGGGTCAGGTAATTCTTTCTACTACCCCAGCTGATGCTTCTGTCATACCAGAGTGGTGCAACAAGAACCACTGTTAGAGAAAGAATCCACTTCCCATTAATAGCCCACTATTTTTTATTTGGATTCCTCTGAAAAAACATTCAAAAGCTTAGATATTTATCTCAGCCTTCTCAAGATTATCTGAAACAAGGTAATCATGAAACTGAGATGGAAATATCTAGTGAGCAAGATTACTCATGATATTTCAAGTACTTCCAGTTCCAAGTCCCATTTGCAAACTTGAAAACGAAAAGTATTATAAAAAATCGTGATGAAATCTGAAGGAAAGAGTTAGCTGTGAAGTACACGTGTGGTAGGAGTATGTCTTCCTTTTTTTTACCTTGTGGTGTAAGAATGGTCTATTATTTAGCTTCTAGGCAGAGATTAGAAGATGTGTTATCTAATTCAATTCTAATATCCACATTTCATACAGGACAATTACATCAAATGCTATGAGGAAATTTTACTTGTGCTTGTAATACTTTAAGATAGTAAATCTAAGCATTTACCATGAACTGGAGGAAGCAATGGCTAAATTAAAGGAGTTGAGGCTTCTCCCAAGTTTAGAAATCCTTGTATTTTGGTAGGTTCTGGTGGAATGCAATCCCTTGCAAGCCTGTTGTAAACAAAAGCTCTTAATTATCTGAATCTCTTGGAGCCTATAATACAATCCTTGTGGAGCTGTATTAAATATGTGAGAGCTATGAGATTTCTGCATAAAGTAGCTTATGGGCAGCTTGGACCACACAGGTTTGCTTTCATCTCCAACCTATTTTCCATATGTGAGTTAGAATGAGCTCTTGAACTGCCACCAGCTTAACACTGTAGTTGGTAACCATATTCATCCCTCATGGTGCTTGTATTTTTAATTTTTTTTTTTGATAACTCAAATATAGTAGCAATGCCTGTGCTTGTTCATAGACCTTCCTTCCAGAAACTCTCCTCTAAGGCCTTTCGAAAGCTAGTTTGCCTTATATGTCCTAGACAGAAGTACAAAGCGTCCTGCCTGCATGACTCAGCAATAGCTAGCCTAAACAAAAATGTGGGCATTAGGTGACTATTTACTTTTAAAAGTTTTTGGTTATGTATCATTATAAAATGTTTTATGATTCTACTCAGAATCTTTGAGTCACACTATTGCACCATATCATACTATATCAGGATTTTTCCTGTAATGGGACTTGTTTTGTTATAGTCTGTGAGAAGGGTATCTGCTTGAGGGTAGGAAGGCTCTACAGAGGGATCTGGATAGGTTGGATCGATGAGCTGAGGCCAACTGTATGAGGTTCAACAAGGCTAAGTGTCGGGTCCTGCACTTGGGGCACAACAACTCCATACAACCCTACAGGCTGGGGGAAGAGTGGCTGGAAAACTGCTCAGTGGAAAAGGACCTGGTACTGGTTGATAGCCAGCTGAATATGAGTCAGCAGTGTGCTCAGGTGGCCAAGAAGGCCAACAGCATCCTGGCTTGTATCAGAAATAGTGTGGCCAGCAGGACTAGGAAAGTGATTATCCGCCTGTACTTGGCTCTGGTGAGGCTGCACCTCAAATACTGTGTACAGTTTTGGGCCCCTCACTACAAGAAGGACATCGAGGTGCTGCAGCGTGTCCAAAGAAGGGCAACGAACCTGGTGAAGGGTCTGGAGAACAAGTCTGATGAGGAACTGCTGAGGGAGCTGGGCTTGTTCAGCCTGGAGAAAAGGAGGCTCAGGGGAGACCTTATTGCTTTATACAACTACCTTAAAGGAGGCTGTAGCGAGGTGGGGATCAGTCTCTTCTCCCAAGCAACAAGTGATAGGACAAGAGGAAATGGCCTCAAGTTGTGCCAGGGGAGGTTTAGGTTGGATATTAGGAAAAATTTCTTCACTGAAAGGGTTGTGAAGCATTGGAACAGGCTGCCCAGTGAAGCAGTTGAGTCACTGTCCCTGGAGATATTTAGAAGACATGTAGATGTGGTGCTTAGGGACGTGGTTTAGTGGTAGACTTGGCAGTGCTAGGTTAAAGGTTGGACTAGATGATCTTGGAGGTCTTTTCCAGCCTAAATGATTCTATGGCTCTATGACTCTAAGTACTAAATATGTTGTTGTGAAAAGGTGGCTTTGTCAGCATTTCTGAGGGAGAAGAAAGATAATGTGTAGCAAAAATTTGAATGAAATGCAGCATTTCCAGACATTCTGAGAACATCATTTCACAAGTGTTCTTTTAGGTACTTTTCAAAATACAATAAGTATTTTCTTAAATAAGCCCTGATCGTGAAAGAATGAGGCAAACCTTTAACTTCATATATTGTGAATAAACTTGTAGACTTCACAGATTTCTTTTGTTTTAGCCTGGGAGCTTAGACAGATATTGCAGGTTTATTTATTTATTTATTTATTTATTTATCTATCTATTTATTTATTTATTCAGCTGGAGGCAGAACTGTTGATGTTTCAGGTATCTGTTTTGCTTCAGTGTTGCTTTTCTACAAACAAGGGACACAACAGGAATTGGACAGGAGATGTCAGTTCATGGTGCTGAGACTAAGCTCCACTAGCACTCCTCTTCCTCACATCTAGCTCCTCTTCCTCCAGTCCTGCAAATATTTTTTGCTGCTTCCTTCTGCTTGTTCACTGCTGTTACTCTGTTCAATCTTCTTAGCTAACTTAATTTTAGACTGTGCTTTACATATTAACCTTTTGGCTTTTGGGAGTCTTGTTCCCCTTCCCGCTCCAGTCACCTCTATACCTTGAATTTAACCAAAATGAAAGACACTTTTTGCATTCACCATATTGAGATTTTATTTGATACTAAAATTGCTTACACTGCATTAAGTGAAGTAGATACAAAGATAGAGAGATGGGATGCAAGATTTTGATCACTGAAAATGGGAAGACTGCTAAACTTATGTTTGTGGGGAAAATATGACGTGTGCTTCCTCCCCTCCCCACCAAATATATGCATCTCACCTTTCAAATTGTTTTTCATTGCTGCCTGTATAGCAGTGCTATATTTTTTCAAAGATCATAAAAAGATTTCCATCATTAATCTGCAGAGGGTTTACCAGCTTTGGCTGTTCATTCCCTTTTGTGGAAGTTTATGCAGTAAAAAGGTTGCTATAAATTGCATGATACAGGTGAATCTTAAAAGATGGATGAGAATAAATCTATATCAGTCCATTTATATGAATGTACTCTTTGGTTTCATTATACCTAACATAGAAATGCCAAGGGTATAAATCTTCACATTCCAACACATATATTGTTCATTACCTGAGATGATTTCCTCCGTAATGTGTAAGTATACAGTTAAGTACAGTTAAGTTTATCACAGAAAAATATATATCTTAGTCACATGTAAGAGACCATATACTGGACTATACATACATACATATATAATAAATAGCAAGTGCCTAATTTCTGTCACTTGGTAATTTTGACTTCCTTTCCAATTCACTTCCCCACTACATTGTTCAGACATGCTTGTAAAATATTTTAAAGAGCCATGAAACTGTGTTGCAGTATGTCAGAATTTGGAAACAAAGGAGTTTGCCAAATATTCTGGTTACTGACATAAGCAGGATGGCACAGTGGTAAAAGTCAAGTAGCCAATAAGATTGTCTGGAGGATCACAGGCTATTAGAGAGCACAGAGACAGTGAGGAGTGACATTTCTACTGAATGCAGTCAGTAAGATCTGACTGTAAAAATACTGTGAATGTTCATCTTGGGGAGTGAGTGATATGCAAGTGTCTAGTGGAATTACCAATAATGAAAGCAAGTGAAACCAAACACTGATAATCTGATGTGAAAACAAAACAAAACAAAACAAAGCAACCAAACAAAAAAAAAACACAACATGCAAACTCTCTTCTCCTAAATCCTTTCGTTCTTCTCCTCTTACCCTGGGGAAAAAATAAAACAAAATTATTTTTGGTAGTAAATGGCCTTATATAAAAATGTGTTGTTGTTGTTGTTGTTTGTTTTTCCTTTTCCTTTTCCTTTCCCTTTCCCTTTCCCTTTCCCTTTCCCTGTTCCTTTTTTTCTTCCTTTTTTTTTTCTTTTTTTTTTTTTAATTTGGTGTCCTTGACCTAAAAAAGTATGTCACATTAATGTCTTTGTCCAAATTCTTTCATGCCTTCAGCTCTTACGACAGCTGCTGATTTCATCCACATCCATTTAAAATGTCACTCAAAGAGGTACGTAGAATTGGCTGCTATGCCCATCTTACTCAACAAACAGATGGTAAGCTCCCTGTCCTCCCCTTTCCAAGCTCTTTGAAGGCTTTGGCTAGGAGAGCAAGCTGCTCTCTCAGCCCTCTAAGAAAATAATTTGGTGTGGGGCAAAACAGCTCAGCTCTTTCTCCTGCTGTACTGCAATGAAGTACAAACTGTGGGGATGGGATGGGATGGGATGGGATGGGAAGAGACAGGACGGGATGGGACGAGGGGAATGTCTTGCGCTCTGGACACAGAGCATGCACAAGGAGCAGTAAGCTGTGGCTTCACTGGTGGGTGCTGTGAGGAACTGGGTTACTGTAGTTTTTTCCCCTCATTGACTTGGCCAGGAGGAGCTGTGAGCCACAGGAAGGAAGGATGAACCTCTAGCAGATGAATGTTACATAGAAACACCCAAGTCACTTTCAGTGTGCAAGCTGGATGCAATGTTTGACTCCAGTTCCTTCAAATAAGATGCTTTCTGGTATATGTGTGCACATGAGAATGCTACTTTATCTAAATAAAACTGAAGTGCTTGGTAGTGAGATCTTTTTGAGCTGCTTTGTGTGGTGAGAAGCCCAAGTCATGAATATCCAATTTAAGTCCTAATGTCAGTTTTAGGGTTTGCAATCAACTATTTTGGGCTTAAGTTTTTCATGCCAGCATGAAAGTTGTATAATATTCAATTTTTCCACTTAGAACCATGGAAGAATCATTTTTTTTTGTGAGGCTGGTCTCATGTGTCTTGTTTTAGGGAAAGTGTTTTTGGAATTATTTTTTGGGATTATCTTGTTTTCAGAATTATATCTTCAGGTGCCTTACTCCACGCTGACCATATTGTGCATGTGACCTTTCTAGCACAGAAAACAAAAACAGATCAGAATCCATAGAAGAGATTTCAGTGGCATAACACTACTCTTCACTCTGTCATTTGCAGTGTTCTATTTTAACTGTTGACTGTAATGCACAGTAGGTTTTAAAGGAAAGTTCTTTATAGGAAAAGGAAAGGAAAGCTGAAAAGCAAAGGAAAACTGAACTGGTCTTGTCTACCCAAACATGGCCACTAAAGGGATGTCTACAAAGGCTTTGTGTAACTCCACAGAGTAACAACATCCATTTTCCTCTTCCTCAGCAGCATCTTCATAAATAGTCTTTTAACTTAAGGAGGGAGGCACTGTTAAAAAAAAAAAAAAACACAACACTAAAAATTAAAGCACAGTATAGCATCTTTCAAAAAAAGTGCATCTTCTGGAGGAAAGGAAATAGAAATGAAAATAAATCACTTTACAAATTGCTCTTGGTTCAACATCACTCATTTCAACAGTTACGGCTATGCTAAAGTATCTGTCACTGTCATTTTTTAGCATGCATCCCTTTCAGTCCTCCTGTCAAGCCTCCAGTTTTCTGACGACATTTTCCCTTTGCAGTGATGGGCATTTTGAATATGCAGAAACAGCAGTAATAAAGTGTAGTATGGGTTTCAAGGGGACTAGTCCAAAGCAGCAATCAATAATTTCTGATCTGACAGAGGTGATAATTGAGGTAAGCTGTATAACTTGAAGATTTCAGTTTGGTTAAAATCACTCTATTAGCTGCTTAATAGTGTTATTAGTCAAATAAATTAGGCTAGGATCTTCCAAATAACCTTGGCACTGTGTATATTAAGCACGCTCAGTTCTGTACTACATCCACTCTAACAGCACATTACCAGCAGTGATGGTTGTCATATTTCATAATATTCTGAAAGTGCTTGTTTTTGGGCAACAAAACATACTACAGATTTCAAATAACAGAGCATAAATCTATGTTCAGATAAACAAATGACAATAAATCTGGTGATAATTTATGGTACAAGTGTTAGGGAATATCAGTAACCTTTTTTTTTTTTTTGGATGTTTTCACTTGGAGGTATAATGACACAGCCTCCTTTTAGCGTGTTATCTTGCCAAACTGCTCAATTCATGCTCTCCATTTCAATATGATTTCTAATGCACAAAGCATTAAATCAGAGCTTTTCAAGTTTAGGGGTAGATTTTAGATGTGGTCACTGACCACTTCAAAGTCCAACCATAAAAATGACCCTAGAGAAAAGCAGTAATTTCTCAAATGGTCCTAAGTGCTGATCCTATGCCTGCTAAAATCAGTGACAAAAATCTATTATTATTCTATGGTCTCTCAGCACCATGTGCTTGATATCTCACAGGGGATATGTTCAGCACTATTCATTATCTGACCTGGTATCTTAATATTCTAAGAAGACCCCTACAGTAGACACGCATATACTTTGTGATTAAATACACTTAAAAACAAATGAAAGAGCCATTTAGACTGTTTCCTCTTCCATCGAAAAGACCCTCCAACATAATGCTAACTTGTGGGGAGAGTTGAGAACACCAGAAAAGGAAGATTTTACTGCAAAGCATAAAGAAAAATAGAAAATCAAACATACCTGGTGGAAATGAAAGCTCATACCCAACATCAGAAAGCATCTATATGTTAGTTGTACAAAGAATAAACTTGAGAGCCTTCTTCTTAAGTATGCAAATGGACTTGCTTACAGATAAAATGAGGAAAATGATAGTTAACATCTTAGTTTCATATTATATAGCCCAGTACAAAAATGTATACAATACATATTGTAAGGCTTCTTTTGTATGTTTGCATAACCCAGTGAGAATGGCAGTATTTTTCTTCCAGCCTTTGCTTAAGATGGCTACACAAGCACTTTGAATTTAAAAGTCTGTACTGTATGTAAAGTGAGGTGCGTGCTTTTACCGCTTGTCAAAACAATCCTGAAATCCCATTTTCCTTTAATAAAGTATAGTTTTGTCCTCCAGATGTATGCTTGAATAAGATGTCATAGTCTGTTTTTGTTCAGGATTGCACCCTGCTGATGTTCTTAGGCAGCAAGAAAATTACCTTATTGAAACATATTGCTGGTAGTGACTATAGTGCCAAATTTTGCATTGGTATTACACACATGACATATTCAGAGACCTTTGAGTAAGACCATGAATATCAAGTGATTGAAAAGATTATACAGACTTTTTCTTCGGGTATAAAAGGTTGTGGTTCTGGATGAGTGTCTTTCAGATCAATATAATTATGTCATAAAAACATGTAACAAAATAGTTACTTTGCAGCCTTTCACACTTGCCTGATTCCATACTGATTTTGTTCTGAGTAGAATTGTTTTTCTTACATTAGTTGCACAGTTGTTATTTTAAAGGAGTGGGTGTTGTTTTTAGAATAGTTGCATAATTGTGGGCCTCTGCTAGTATGTGAGCATCCAGACAGATAATAGATGTGTTATAATGTTTGCTTTTCTAGAGAAAAGATACATACACTTAAATTACAATCATGGAGTTACATGGCTAAATACTTACACACAAATGCATAATTTGTATATATGTACACCCACATTCATATGTACCTGTATGCACAATGGAATGAATGTACCATTTATGAGTCACATATAAATAGTTTAATTGTGCATATGTTAGCACTAAAATTAATAGTGTAGAGGTCTAGTTCACTTTGGGTAAAAATCTGTGAATTTCTGGCTGTAGCAGGTGTTTGGAAGCTGCAAGCAGTATGATAATATTAAAAATTCATGATATCTGGGTTGAGTGTTATTTGAATGTTATATTTCTCCCTTAGATAAATTTAGTTATGCCTACGCTAGTTTTGTGACCCTACAGAGTGATAACTCACTGCCAAAAATCATCAGAGGCAATAATTTGGCTGGCCTGGTTGGCAAAACACTGCCAACTTAGGATGCAAAGTTATGACAGCAATTCCTGTTGGTCACTGGAGTGGCATCAGAGAGAGAAAGCTATGATTAGAAAAAAAGGTAATTAGAAATTTTAGGGGAATTCAGAAAAAAGTTGAAAATAAAGTGGATAAAACTACAGCTAGTTTCTGGTAAAGGATAAAGTGCTTCCCGGATGGGTTCCCATTAATGTTTCACATGCTAGAGAACCAAGTCAAGCTATCAAGAGTGTCTGATTTTTCCACTAGCTTCATATCTTTCAAAAGATTAAGCTGAGCTCTTCACAAGCAGTCCCTTCTAATATTGCAACCAAATTATTCCATAAAACACTCATCTAATACCAGCTTGTATTTATCAAAGTGCCCACAATCCTACTTTGGGCAGCTCCAAAATTTGGAAAAGGGGTTTGAAACTGGATCCAGAATTTTCAAAAGGGTTCACCAGAGCCTTGGATCCCCTGAGTTAAGCACCTGCTAGAACTTGTCTGGTATCTAAACCCAAACCGTTATCTCAGATATGTAACCTGGATCAGTCCCTGACAACTTCTGGAAGTGGCCTGGGTAGCTGTTTTCTAACATCCTTCCAATGGGGGCAGGGCATGCAAAACGCTGAGGACATCTGAGTATCAAACCTTGATCTGCTGATAAACAGGATTTTATGAAATGGTTTTCCATGATGTGTACAACCTTGACTCAATGGAAATCCTTTCCAGAGCTTTGTTGCTATATGCAGATTGCAATACCAGGAGAAAGGATGATTTTTCATGAGAATTATAACACTGCCCACAAACCCTGTAGAACTGCTTTCTAGGTTCACTCCTCTGAACAGTTGCATTTATTCACATTACAGAGTTGTAATGTTTTAAAGCAATACATTGCACTGAACCTATGGAACAAGGAAACATCTCACTTATTTGTTCACTCATCACATAACACGGATGTCTTTGACAGACTTAGCAGAGAAGTTAAGATTCAGATGTAGGGTGGACTAGAGAGAATTAAATGTAGTTTAATGTGTCCTCTTCCAAAAGTATGGACTTTTTAGAGGTACAACTTCTTGTTAAGTGAAATCCATTTTCATGCTTTGCTGTATTTTACTTAAAAAGATCATACTTTCACTAAATCGCAATTTTTGTGCTAATCTGAACTCTGAACAGGGAAAAACAAAAGAGTAAGCACAAAAAAGGACTGAAGAAAAGCAATAACAGGAGATGAAAAGAAGCAGAACAATAGACTGGTTTAGTCAGAACATGGGCTAAACTCTTTCCTTTGGATATGAATGTGTAAAGTTTGAATAAGCAGGAAAATGCTAAGGAGCCTGCCCACATCACCACACTGTGAAGCAGTAAATGGCAAAAATGACTGACCACTTGTCCTGCTTGTGTATATAGGTGGTGGGATGGTGATCTTGGGATGCCTTAGAAGGAACTTTTATCCAGATTGCCATTAAATATTCCTCTGAGATTTCTGCTCAGAGAACGAATTTCAAGTGGACCACAAGAGCCACAAAGGGTGCAATCTCACCACCTCTAAAAGAAGAAACTCCAGGCTTTTTCAAGGGCTTCTCCATGTCCATGAAGAAGGACCTTCAGGTCAGCTGCATAAAACCCTGCTCTCACTTGGTCCTACAGTCTGTGGGCTTCCTCATTAAGAATCTGGTGGACAGGCACACTCAGATCTGGCAAGCATGAGGGCCTTCTGGGGCTACTTTGACTTTCTTAGAATGGCTTCTGGTGCGGGTAGGAATGAAGGCAAGGATCAGTGTTTCAGAAGCAGTGATCTTTTTCACCTCACATTTTACCCTAAATTCATTTCTTCTGATTTGAAGAAACAAAAAAGGACTGGCTGTAATTTAAGAGTGTAAGGCCAAGAGAGACCATTAGACCTTCTGGCCTGACCTTCTGCATAATATAAGCCGTAATGTCCCCCCCAGTAAATCTCTGTGCCAAACTGAAAACTTAAGCTTACACTGAGATGTTTTGTACAGGACTGTTTTTTGCCTTTGTGGTATTGTTTACTTTAGAACTATTGTAATAGACTAACAATAGTCTATTGTGTGTCGCCTTCTTCTGATAATAAGGCTCAATCATCTATTTCACTGATTTAAGCAGGACATTGTCTATGTGTAGAAACCCTATAACTTCCCAGACCGACTCATTTTTTGTTCTCCATTTTATTCAGTTTAAGCTCCTGCCTTCATTAGAACTGTCATCACATTCAAAACATAACAGTGGTTATTTATATTTGGTTATCCAGTGGATGGTGTGGGGTAAAATATAGCATCTATATCACCTAGACTGAGGACATCACTGTGATGACCTTTAATGGTGGTGACTCAAATGCCCTGTAGATTCCATGAAGCAGCCTGAGTTTGCTTCATGTCCCTACATGGTTGGTCAACCCTTCATTTTCATATAATTGTCATACATTTTTGTTCCTTTATTGTCATTCCACCAAGCTGCTCACATATGCTACTGCGATGCAATATTTATGGCCAGCAAAAATTAATAATGTTATTAGTTTTCCTGCCATTGTGCTTCCCACATTGTTATATGTTCAGTTCTTTACAAAGCATAAGCTACCATGCTCCCTGCTTCTGTAGATATGGAAATGATTCCTTTAAATGTCCTCCCCTTATAAAAGCAGATCACTCCACTGTATTTATTTCCCTTGTAAATGTGTACCTCACTCTGTAATATCTACTCCTGTGCATTTATTATTCCATTATATTCATTTTATATAAATTTAAGTTCCTCCTCACTTCCTCTGCAGCAAGGAGATCAATGAAGTGCATGACAATTTTATTGTATTAGTGTATCCATTTTCTCTATAAAAGTAAATCACTCAGTAGATTCACTCCCCACAGGAATGTACCCATATATCACTGCATTACGTTAACTCCCTGAATAAATAGAGACTGTATCATTTTACTCACTCACTCTACAGGTAAATGCGAAAATATTCTCCTTTGCCATATTTAAACATGGTATTTTATTCTTAGCCACTTCATACACAAGCTAAGACTGAAGGTGAATGCATCATGTGCTTATTTCTTCATAGCAGAGTAATGATTTTCTAGAGAGCTGCAGCTAGTTTTTGCAGGACTTCGGGTGATATGTACATGTACACTCCGCAGCTCCTCTCCCTCTTTCCTCTTCTGCTGCCTCCCCTCCCGCCCCCTCCCTTTTCCCCCCTCAGCTTTCCCTTGCTAGTTTTCTGATTGTGATTACTTGTTTGGTTTTGTTCATCTCGCAGTTTTTCTGAGAATTTCAATGAGGGCTGAGAACGGCAGTAGAAACGGGGATCTAGACCTGAAAAATACCTTTCCTGCCATCTCTGGGCTAGCCCCTAATTTTCATCTAAATTCCCTGTCCTGCTTGAGAGGGCTCAGTGATGGTACTTGCTGAGGAGCTTCAATCTGTGCTGTGCTCCACCTCATGTGTCGCACCCTTCCCTTTGCTGTTACTCTTTCATGTCAGTGGATGTGTCCAGTCCTCCTAGGCACACAACAAAAAGAGGAGCAGATGAAACTGTGTTACTCCACTTGAATCTTCTCTTTTCTTTCTACCTCTCCATCTCCTTCTCCACACCTTCCTTAAGCCCAGTCCAGAAATACACACCTAAACACGGCTTTCTGCTGTATAGTCCTGTATCTGTGTGAGCATATATCAATTAAATGTATTTTACATCCTCTTCCATTATCATAGAATATCCTAATGTATGTGCTAACCTGATAGTTGCAAGCTACTGGCAGATATCAAGTCAGAATCAGGTAATATAAACCCTGCACTTATGCCTGGGAAGAAAGAGAAGGACATTTAATCATTTCAACGAGCTCTTACAGTACCAAAGGAGAACAAGTTATAAAAGGATTAAAAGTTAGCAAACAAAGGAAAGCATCAAAATCAAGCAACCAAACAAAAACTCCAGTCCTCACACATCTCTCGAGTTGCAGGTAGTTGTCCAGGATTCGCTTTTATCCTGAGTTTACTGTATGCTCCCTTGTGTCTCCTTCCTACTCCATGATAGGTCATAAGGCAGCATGATGCCATCTCTACAGTCTTCCTGTTCTGCAAGTTTAGGTCCAGTGATTTCAGCACATTTCAGAAACAAATTGTTCTATATTTTCTGATATCTAAGGAAATATACTTGCATTTTTTTATATTTTGGAAACTGTCAGAGAAAGGTCTGCTCTGTTACAAATTCTTCCAATGTTTCCAGTCACTCACACTGTGTTTGGTTTAGCTTTGCAACGTTGTAGTTTGATAGTGTGATTATTTCCATATGTGAAATTTGAACAATCTTTTTTATTATTATTAGCCCTTAGCAATCCCACAGACATTGATGTAAAAGGTACGTGGTTAGCATTGTGATTCTCTTCAGACAAGTACTGTTGAGTCTGAGGAACATGTTTATATAAACAGAGGAGAGATTATGTTTATATAAACAGCAGTTTAACTTTTGTAATGCTTTGCAGCAGTATTGATAACACTGTACTAAAACTGTGAAAGTTATTCTTATATCTCTTTTCTTCGATGTTTCCATGCATACAGAATCAACAGGTACCATGCAGAAAACCAGAAGTATTCCTGTCCCTTCATCTGTCTAACAAGATGTTGAGCATATAAGAGGGTCCTAAGCAGCACTTGAAGCCAGCTACGTTTTGTTTCTATAACTGTTTGCAACTGATTATTTTAAGCAGCCACTCCTATTGGTAGGTAATCTCTGCCTTCCCTGTTCATGCCATGACAAATTAATCAAATAAATAAATAAAACTATAAACGTGGTCAGGAACCCCACTTTTGTGAGTGTATGTTTTTTGGAACAGTGATCTTCCTTGTGCTGTATTTTCAAAGTAGCGTTCCGCCTAATTCATATAGACAACCAAGTTATCCACCCAGTGCAGTAACTGGCAAAGTGGGTGAGCTGTCCCTGCAAATGACACAAGAAGAATAGCACTCGTGTGCGAGGTGGGTGAAAGTGCAGTGCAGGAAGCAGAGCCCCTGAAAGCCACTGCAGCCCTGACCTGGAACCCATGGTCAATGTGCTGTCTGAAAGGGAGCAAGGAGAGGAAGGTAGCAAAATTGAAAAAGAAGGTCTTTGTGCCTTTGTCTGGAGAGGGAGTTAAAAAAAAAAAACAAACGGAAGCTGACAACCTACAAAAGACAAACATTCTACTAAAAAACTAAAAGGCAAGTTCAAGCATTGGGGCCCTCACAGTAGGAAACTGGTCACATGGGTAACATCATGAAATTTTACTGCAAAATATCCTTTTTTTTCTTATTTGAAAAGACAAATTATTAGCATTTTTAAACAATTTCAATATGTTTAATGGCTGAAAGTTAAGCTCAAACTGTTCCGCTTACTGAATAAAGTGCTAGGTCTGTAAACAGGAATCTTAAGTTACCCCAAGAGTACACTCATTTTAAATTTTACTTGAAAGCGGGATGTACGTTTATTACAATTTCAAACAAAATGCTAATGCCATTAAACAAATGAGGTTTAGGCAAATTAACTGCATTTTAATATTCTGAAAGCCTATGATATAGGACATTGTGTTACGAAACATTGGCTAGAAGTATCAGTTGCAAGTGGGATTTTCATTGCTGTGAATCTCAGGAGAATATTTGTAATTAGTATCATTTGCCTAATACTTCAGGTTAATTAGAATATTTAATTGAATAGCTGTAATCTTCAGAGATGACTATATTATGATCAAATTAGTACCATCACAGCACACGCTGATCACTGCTGCAGCCTGCCTCACTTCTGCTAGCTATTCAGCCCTCTGGAGCGTTCAGCAACATAAGAAAAAATCTGTTTCTTACACTTTTGAATTTTAATGATCCATTTGAACTCTGCCATCAACATTTAATTATTCTAGAAAAAAAAAAAGTCCTAACCATGGCTCCCATATGGCATGTTGGCAAATACACTTGCCCACATTGGAGTCTGCACCTCTCCAGCAGCTCTGTGAAGAGATTTAGCCTTTTTTTTTTTTTTTTNNCCTCCCCACATGGGGGTCTCCTTCTCCCCCGCGCCCTTGGGAAAAAATTTTGCCTTTTTTTTTTTTTTTTTTTTTGAATGCAAGAAGGCCTTTTTTAATAGTGTTTGCAAATACAGACCATATGAAGCTTCACAGAAAAGGTTACTAGGATACTATTGAAACACTATTAGGAACAGATGAATTGATTTTTAGAATGTTACAATGGATTTAATCCTGTAATGTCTACTACTGGACTTTTGTATTGTGTCCAAAAGGTTTGAAGGAGTCAGGTGCCTCTGTAACTAAACCTTGTTAGCTAGAAATGCAATTAATTTTGGGGAGAAGAGAGTAAAGAAAGAGAGGTAGAATAGATGGAGTGTGCATACCAAAGTCTTTGCAGCCAAATCACAGATGCTGAGTTCCTGACCTAACCAGTTGCTGGGACCGTTTTTTGTTGGTTTTTTTTGTGACATATATTTAGCAGTTGCAGAAATTCTAGAAATTAAACCTTCACCGCTGTGGAAACACCAGGGCTGAAATCCTGTTACACTAAACTAGCTAGACCGCCCCACCCCTCTCATCACATAAGGACATCACGAAAAAAATGTCGAGACTATGTTGGGCATGCTACAAAGGACATTGTTTACCTAGAGGGGTCCCAGAGCTGAGAAAAGCTTTCCTCCTTCTCCCTCCCCCCTCCTAAGCTACTTCAGGATATGCAGCCTAAGAGGTCAGTTTTGTACAGCTCCGTACAGCAGTGAAGTAAAAACTGATAATGGCTTTAAAATTCAGAATGCCCTTTTGAAACTAATGCTATGCTGCAAATTTGTCCACAATTAATTATTATTATCGTCTTGGAGGGGGTGGGAAGATCAGTTTTAAGGGAGAAGCTCTAACCTGCTGCCTGAAAGTATGAAGAAGAGGAATATTCCCATTTTTCCATCAGACAGAATCCAATTGCTATATTATACTTCTTCACTGTGGATGTATAGTGTGGTACATAAAGCTGAGACTTAAGGCTCAAATCTCAAATGTTGCTGACCTACAGAAGAAAGTAGCATAATAAAACCCTTTCCTATTCTTCACAGTTCTTTGCAGAACTATCTCACCTGTTGACACACTAGTTCATAAAAGAAGCTTACAAGTGCTTCAGGGAAACAAGTTGTATATGGCCCAGTGTAAGTAAATCTTGCACTAAAAGTTTATTGCTTTCAGCAGGTAGTTAGAGAAAATTAGCAAAATCCCTTCTATTGAAAACAAAACAGAGACAATTTTCAAGAATGTTATTTGAGAATATTTTCCTCTCTGGTAAGAAGTACACTTTGAACTTGAAATTTTGAGTGGATATTGTTTGTAAGCACCATATTTTATTTATGCACTTACATATATTTATTTATGTACTTACAAATAGTCACTGATATGCTGAATAATTGTGAGAAATTCAAAAATGTTTCATTTTATTAAAAAAAAAAATTACATTTTTCTCATTCCCTCTCAGCAGAATTGCACAGCTTCAAGTTTGCTGTGAGCTATGAAAATCCTTGAATCATGATTAGTTTAGCATTCCATTAAAAATATGTTTCTCACCTTTTGTGTCCAATAGGTGTTTCATTCATACTCAGTAAAAATCAATTAGATATAAAAAGGCAGTCCTGTCAAATAATTCCCATTAGAAAAAAAAGATAAAAGCTACAAAACCTAGGTTTAAATATGAATGTTTAGATTTTATTCACCTTTTAATTTTTGATCTTTAAAAGCTATGCAGGAAAAGATGTTACATTTTTAGAAAGGGAAGAAACCTTTCTGTCTGAACTGAATTTATCTTCTAATACATACTGACAGTAATATTAGTCTGATAGTCTTCTTCAAAACTACAATACATTGAAACAGGGGGAAGAAAGAAGTTGTAATCCTAAGAAGAATGCTTTATTATCTAAGCTTTTATTTTCATCCACTTCCCAAATGATGATTTAATATCCACTCTTAATATGCAGTTTAAAAAGCACCTTGAGAATTCACTTTAATGGCTAGTGTACTGCATAATTGTGGGCTTTCTTGTAAGAAAGCTTGCAAAATTGCTGATTACAGAAAGAGATGAAGAGTGTTGTAAGTACCCAGACCTCTATATTACGCTGCCATGAAAATTGGTCTTAAAAACCTTCCCACAAAACCTGCTTTAATGTTCTGGATCTAATGCTATATTCTCTTTAAAAAAAAATCTTAAAATGTATATTTACTTCTGCATTTTTCAAGCATCTGCTACCCGCAGCTATAAGCAATCACTAATCTTGAATAGCAGCATTGTGATGTACTGTCTCCTTCATAGAGGTGTTCCCCAAACATGAAAAACTCCTTTAGAATTAAAAAATCTGCTCCACTAATTGTAGAACAAATTTTCAACAGCCCTCTTTGAGAATCCCAGCTCTAAGTATTCTCCCATCTATTAAACAGATGGCAGATAAGATTGTAAACATATTTGCTTCATATTGAATAGATAGTTTCTGGCATAATACTAATTAACAAATTAAATGACTGACTTTCTGCATCACATTAGAGTTAAAACCACTTCGTAAGTTTGTCTTTGGTAGTTATTTACTTTGACAATAGCGTTCAGTGAAAAACTGTTAAATGTTTTCTTAGCAGCATTATGCATTGAGTAGTTTTCTTTTTTAAAACTCCATATTTTATTATAATTCATTTGACTTTCATTACAGTCACTCATTATAAAATGTATGTGCATTTAATCCATTTCCAAGGGCTGCATATTTTTCCAATCCCATTCTGTATCACAATGATAATGTCTTTGGTCTATGCAAGTATGCATGAAATTTAGGCATTGTCTTTACTCATTTTCTGATAGTTTAGTATGGACTGTTCTGAAAGGAGCAAAGCCAGGAAAATGCTAACAGTGGCAAATAAGAATATGGATAAGATTTTGTTTTCCTTCCTTTAGAGAATTTGCATTGTGACTATCTGCGTTATTACAAATACAAATGGGATCATCTCCATGATGATGGTGTGCTATGCTATGATGTGAGATTAATTCATATCTTCTTTGTTCTCTTTATTAATTCACATAGAAATCTGGTCACACCAGCAATTCTGTTTTCAAATTTTCTTTCCACTAGGCTGTCATCAAAATGGAGAAAACAATTGCATTTTTCTCTTTGATTTTAGTAGTATGAGCTTAAAGAAAAAAGAGTTTATTTTCAAAAACATACTTGTCATCTATTGGTGAAAATAATATTAGAATTCATAGCCCAATTGTTAATATTCACAGAATGATTGCAAAACTCAGAAGAATGGCAAATTTAAAATTTCTTTCAGATGAATTTTCTAGTGTCTCTGTCTTCAAACAGAACAAACCCAATAGCTGTAAAAAATATACGATTTTTAGACTTTTGGCCTCACAGTAAAATACCTTCAAGAACACAGCTGTAAATGCTGAAACAGGTCAAATTCATTTCACTTCATTTAGACATATAATAAAAGTAAACAGTTTTATGAATAAGGTGATTAATTTGTGTATGTTACAGCTGATGCCCAAGGTTATTCAAAGATTAAAATACACCATGCAAAGCAAAGATGATAGACACCTCTTCCCCCTTTTCCCCCTCCTCTCTTCACAGTAGCTAACAGTAGAAAAAGCAGATTTTTTTTTTTTTTCCCCAATAACCACAGCATGTTGGCACAGGTGTTGAAAAGCATTCATTTTTCAAATCCAAAACTTCTTCCAGGAAAGGTATCATTAAAAAAAAAAAAAAAAAAAGTCAAAACAAACAAAAACAAAGATGAGAATGTTTTAACATTATTAGTATCCTTCTGTCAGTTTCAAAAATATTAAGTACCTACTTTGATATGTAAATAAATCTAAATATACATAAAAATGACCAAAATTAAAGTGAAATCTTGGAAAATTACTGGAAAAAGATACTCAAATCACCTATTATCTGAACTTGTTTTTTTTAAAACTTCAAGGGCCTGAAATTTCTTTTTGAGAATGCAATTTTTTATCTTCTCTGGGTATGAGAAAACACTCTGAAATCTGTGTCCCATATACCAGAAAACAGATGTATTACATAGAGTAATAGTTCATATTTCATGTTAACATTTTGTATAATTTCACATTATATTTAATAATCCAGTTGTTCTAAGTACATTGCAACACATTCTGAATTTTAGAGTTTGTTCTCTTCAATATCACACTAGGAAAAACTAAAAGCTGAAATTTCCCAAACAGGGTAATAGTATTAACTAAACATCTCCCACTTATATCAGTATCCCTGTTTTCAGTCATCAGATATATGCCCCCAGGAATAACCACAAATTTACTGAGCCACAACTACAGCCCTCATTTTCCTGTTGGTATGCTTAAACTAAGTGTTGTGAATTATCTTATTTGACTTTCCTACTGGAAAAAAATTAAGCACATGCGTATTTCTCCTCTAGTTTAGGACATAGTATTGCATTGGTTTACCCATCAAATCAATAGAGCTTTATTGAGAAAGTACAGAAAATTGAGGTTCAGCTCCCCTACTTATTTCATGGCTTTTCATTCTTTTCCTGGATGAAGTCAGGCAAAAATCATTTCATTTAGCTGCATAACAAAGTCATAGCCATAAGAAAATTTTCTAATGGTGACACTGCATAGTGTGGCATCATTGCAGAGACACTGTCTGAAATCCCTGAGACATTTTACCTCTGTTAAGGTAGCACTCAGGTTAGATTAAAGTAGCAATCTTCTTATTCAGGGCTATTGAACTCCGGTAAAGTTGTGCCTCAATATAAATATATTGCTTTTGGTTCTGGAGCTGCTTTGCTCATCACTACCCGCTATTTGGGCAGGCAGAATGAAGCAAAATGCAGTCTGCTTCAAGAACAAGAAAGCACAAGCTGATTTGAAAATGATCCTTTTACCGTTCACCTCTCAAATGCAACTTCCTGAGGTACACCAAATGTGCCTTGTGGCAGTTCAGAATCACAAGCTCAATGTCTGAACAGTTGTGGTTGAAAAAATAATTTATATTTTGATCTTTTAGATTAATTTAGGTTGGGAACCATGCCTGGAGGTATCTAGTACACCCTCCTGCTCAAAGCAGGGCTAACTTCCAAGTTATATGGCTTCATATAATCAAGATTTTAATATCTCTGAGGAGGAATCTTTCACTACTTCCATGGGCAGCCTGTGCCATTGCTCAACACCTCTCACTGTGTAGAACTGTTTCCTTACATCTAAATTTGAATTTCCCTTCCCTGAGTTACTGGCTATACCTGTTCTAATACAGTCCAGTATGTTATGGACCTTGTCCCCTGCAAGAGTACCTACCTGAAAGCAATTTTTTTAACGCAAAATTCTTTTCTAGCCAGCCTACACCCAGCCTGTGGTGTTGCTTGGAGTTATTCTGTCCCAAACACAGGACTTTCCCTTTTTTGAACTTCATGAAGTTGTTGCAGGTCCATTCTTCCAGGTTGTCCCAGTCCTTCTGGATGGCAGTCCTGTCCTCCAGTGCATCCACTGCTTTCCTCAATTTGAAGTGTTTTATGAAATTTATGAGGGTGCATTCTGTCCTGTTGCCCACATCGCAAGCAAAGACATTTAATAGCATCAGCCCCAGTAGTTCTGTCTGAGGAACATCACTCTTAACCAGAAAACAATTATACTCTGAATCATTGGACAATACCTGACAGCCCAGCTAGTTTTCTATGCCCCCATGCCTTTATAATCTATTACCTCCCCAGTTCAGCTAGAAGGAGACTGTGTCAAAAATGTAGATAAATTCAAGATAAAAAACAATTGCTCCTTTCTCCTCATCTACAGAGCTGGTCAAAGAGGCAATCATACTGGTCAGGCACCAGTTGTCCATGCTAATACATGCTGCCTGTACCCATTCATGGCTTGTCCTCCAGGTGCCTTGACATAGCTGTTATGAGGACTTCTCTGTAATCTTTCTAGGATAAAGACTGTACGGCCTGCTGTTCCCTGGATTTTCCTTTCTGCCTTTAAAGTGGATATAACATTTACCTTTTCTCCAGTTGCCACAGCCTTTCAGTAATGATAGAAGCTGTCTCAGTACTGCTGGATGCATCTCCTCCAGTCCTATGGACAGGTCCGATTTGCTCTGTAGTCCCAAACTAGTTTCTCCTCTACTGTGGATACTAGTTCTCTCTCTTGAACTCTACCAGTAGTGACACCGGAGGTCCAAAAGTGGCACCCTAAGGCAAAGAGTTCTCAGCTTTTTCCATGTCACACATCACTTTGGTGTGAGCCCTCATTCTTTAGTAGGACCATGTTTTTCTTAGTCTCCTGATGTACCCATAAAGAAGTCCATTTCCAGTTCCAACTCCAGCCAAAGTCTAAACATCCAAATTCCATTGCTGCATGTTCACATCATGTTTCTGTATTCCTCCAAGGTAGCCTTTCCCCATTTCTAACCTCCGTACACATCCTGTTTGCATTTCAATTCAGTTAGGAGTTCTCTGCTCAGTGAATTTGGTCTCCTGCCATGAATGTTTCTCTACTTGTGCATTCATATGGATGGCTTTTGTGCTGTAAGGATGCTGTCCTTGAAGACCAAACAGGTCTCCTTTGCCCTTCACAGCAGCTTTCCATGGGATCTCACATACAAATTCGCTGAACTCTTTAGATTCTCTGAACTCCTCTGTCTTGAAATCCAAAGTACTTATCACAGAATCACAGAATCACAAGGTTGGAAAGGACCTTCAAGATCATCTAGTCCAACTGTCATCCTATCACCAATACTACCCACTAAGCTACTAAATTATATCTTGTAGCACCTTGTCCAGGCGCCTCTTAAAAACCGCAAGGGTCGGTGACTCCACCACCTCCCTGGTCAGGCCGGTCCAGTGCCTGACCACTCTCTGAGAGAAAAAGTTTTTCCTGATGTCTAGTCTAAATTTCCCTGTGCGCAACTTGCGGCCGTTACTTTCATATTTGTCTTCTTCATATCTGATAATTACTAATAACCTAGTGATACATCTGAGTCACAGACATTGCATATCTGCAACATTTGCCAAGCAAGAACTATTCTGTTGAAGGTATAGAATACCACAGATTGGGCACTCGGAAAAAAATGGGGTGATGGATATTCTGCAGTAGTGGTTAATAACACCAGTGTTTGAAGTAAACCGTCTTAAATCTTAGCTGTACCACCATAACAACATACTCTGTATTATCTTTTTGGCTCAGTGTTGCTGAACAAAACATAGTACACCATCTAAAAGAATGAAAGGAAGATGAAAAAATTATTTTTTTGAGTACTTTGTGTCTTTTCAGTCTGCCTTCTGTAGTTTCCAGGTGTCCTTGAAGCCTTTGAAAAGTCGTAGTCTGGTCGATGTAATTTGTACTCTCTCATTCAAAGTAACTGATTATTTGCACCTTTTTAGGCAAGATTAGTCAATGAGAAAAAATAAAAAAAGAATTTATTTTATTGTCAAACAGTTGTAAGATATAGACTAGGAAGACCAGGTGTAAAAACATTACAGAACTTAAGCTGAAATTCCTGACTTTTTTGATTGTGTTCACATTCTGAATGAATTTAAGTCTATATATAACCTATATAAGACTGTATGAGTTTATAATACACAAAAGAAAAAGACTAGTGTGTGACTGAAAGAAAAAAAAAAAAAGAAAGATAAATTCCTGGTATGCATCAGAATACATCTCTGTTAGTTAAATTTCTCCAACTTCTTTTTTTTCTGTTTTGTTTATAATTAATTTTTATGTTATCAGTTATGACTAGGGACTTGTACAAAACCATGTAAAATTCAGGTGCTACCTTAATAATTTAGTGGAACACAGACTGTTTTACACCCAATGTAAAAGACAGATGACTTGTGTTTGCCTTATTCCCACTATGAATAACATTTGACTAACAAAAACATTAAAATAATGAAAGTTTATGATTCAGGTTGCAAGACCAAGCACTCAAAACTGAGAGCACAGAGTATCTCTTGCCCACAATATTTTACTTGATCATGCACTATTTTTTCCACAAGACCTAGAGTAAGCAATGCTCAGATAACAAGAAGCTGCTTAATACATTACTTCCCTGACTTTTAGAATGTGGCTCCCAAATGTTATTACGTACGGTCACCCTTGAAGACAGAATTACTTATTACCTCTTTTGATTTTCTCATAGCAATAGTATATGAATATTTCTTTGAGGTTTGTTAACTTCTGAGGGACATGGTTCTTTATTATTTCCAATCTACATATAGAGAGCTAATGGACAATGAGATTATGGTACAATGTGAGATAATAAACCAATTTTAGTGACTTGATTTGACATGCAGAGCACCTAAAATTGTCGGTTCTATCTGCTGTCTTCAAGTACCATAATCCACAGTTTCAAGATATCCTCTGAAAGGAAGAACAATACCTCTAACATCTCCTTGGAAATTGTAATTCAAATGACTTGACTTGCACAATGTGGAAACACTGTTGCAGCAGCAGCAGAGTCTAGTCCTATATAGTTTAGTACTAGTACTCAGTTTACTCATGAAACCTAGTCATCTCATGTAATATTCTGATGATAAACAGAACTATCAAAGAGGTGAGGCAGAAGACAGCCTTTCTCATTTCATTCATTTGATTCAGTTGGCCAAGGTCCAAAAGAAAGAGCAATTAATGGCTGCATCATGTTCTCACACCTGCAAGCAAGCTGCATTATAGTTGCACACACGGGCATTAGTTCTAGGTTTTTCTTCTTTGAAATGTGTACCTTGCAAACTTCATGTTTCCATGCAATTTTTGTGTGAACATTCCTAGTATGAAACAAAAAAAAAAACCTTTGTGTTACAAAACACTGGTCTTCACCAGGATATAATTTATATATCCATTGTATCTAAGCTAAAGGTATTAGTAAAAATTTATCAGTAACAGATAAATTATTTGGATTAGCACTAGAGCAGGATTGGTTTCTTCGGAATATTTGTAGTGGCATGGCATGACTCAGAGAGCTTCAACTATGTTTGCTCATGGATTTGGAAATTATATGTAGAGAGGAATTCTCAACTTTCCTTGAAGTATGATCCGTTTCGTCTCACCCTCCCGACCCGTTCTTTCCATACTTCTCTCACCTGTCAATGGTTCCTCACCCTATTTTTTTCTCTGAGATTTAGTCAATCTCAGGCTCTGTGTTTTTCACCCCCATATACTCTTCTTGCTCAAACAGCCCTCTTCTCATTCTTTCAAGCTATTGCATTCAGTATATTATCCCATAACTGACTGTATGTTGATCCTTCTCTTTGTATTAATGATGCCAATCCTACAAAGCACTCATAAACGTGCTTACCTCTCAGCATTGCAAATGGACTCAGTAGAAGCTGCCAGCTAAGGTCAATGATAAATAGTATCTATGTTCAGATGTTCAGCTATGAGACACTTAAAATAGAACATTTCAAAAATGTTTCTTAATGTTAAATTAAGTTCAACAGAATTTCCAGTCAATATCAGATTACAGGAAATTTATGTATCATGGTGTACGAAGGAGTCTGTTTTCTGCTTGTGTACATGTGGTCCCAAAGTGTCATACAAGTTACTAGGTCATTGAAAAGTATGTTTCCAAAAAAAACAAATGAACAAACAAACAAACAAACAAAAACCAAACAAAAAACCATCCCAAACCAAACCACCACCACCAACTTAAAAAATGTTGCTCGCAAACAATATAAACTTTTTGCAGATGAATACTTTAACTCCAGACAAAAGTGGGAAAAGACTGTGCTAATTACGGCTCCTTCCTGAGAACTGAAATGTATTGGTTAAAAAAAGTAAAATATATATTTAGGTTGCTCTAATCTGGCCCTTGTTTAAAAGTTGACCATCTGAAATATTTTCAGAGAGAAATTTCCCTGTGAGATTCATAACTTAAATTCTTGAATCAGTTTGAGAGGTTAACCTATTTAGGCTGTGGTTTAAAGAAGATTGCAGCATGGTGGATGTTCAGTTGTGAACTGCCCTTCTGCACCTTTCAGTTTTTCTGTCATCCCTGTAGCCTTAATACCATAAAGGCAGATTTCATGGCATGCAAGTTGCTGGGAGATTGGAGAAAAGTGAGGTTATTTTGTAGATACCTTCAGCTGCATACTTTTAATGCCCTGATCTGCTTTGATCCTAAACCAGATTATATGACCTATTAATGATGCATTGCTTACTTCCCTATTTCTGCATTTATGCTTTCTGTTCAGAGAGGCTGCAGACACTGGTGGGGCTACTTGACTTGCCTGCCTCTTGTATCTGATTATAGACAAAAACCAAATCCTTTTGCTCTTTTCAGCTTCTAAGTACCTCTGCAAATCCATCTAGTCAGGTCTTGACTACCTATTTTCAAGTCCATTTATTTTCAGTGCAACAATTAAGCTTGTTTTTAAGTCTCACTGAAATTAACCATAAGCATAAATGCATTGGGTGGACAGGAATGGATTGTTGAATTGTATTAAATACATTTTGGTAATGAATCTAATCATGCTGTTGCTTATCAGATATGGGAGGGAGTCAATGTGTAGGTTAAGACTGTGCAACTGAAGAGTTTTGACTCATGCACTTCTTATGGAAAGCACTTGAGCACTTGCCTTTCTCCTGGCATTGTTCTATTTACACAGAACTGAGTTTTACAGGAACAACTGGTGATATAGTACACTGACACAAGGTTTCCCTCAGCGGGGAGTGAACGCATTACTCTTTCAGCTATGGTCAGTGTTACAAGGTGAAGGACCTTTCAAGAACCTTCCTTTTTTNCTCTATGTCAAAAACATCAAGCAATGATTCCTTTCCCAGAGCCATAATAAATAATATTTCTTACTGTGTTTAATGGTTATGAGAAATATGACTTACAGCTCCATACATTNTGAATAATAATTAGTCATGTCAGTATAACTAGCAGTCATCTATTAACTTATTAAATGACTTTTAGAAACTCAGTACCTAAATAATCTAAATTAAGAGTTAGACAACTCAGTAAAGTGTATCTCTTTAAAGTTGTCAAATATTATAGAATATAATAGTATATATTATTAT
>VXAL01015732.1:1838-35183 GCA_013399475.1 Chauna torquata
GGACTGAAAGCTTGGCTTCTGTTGCCAGACTCCAGCTGAGAAAGAGCTGGAACTTAAGGCTAAAATTAACCTTCACCAGGAAGCTGGCCAAAAGAAGCCTGGGCTGATAATATCCACTTGTGTATCTGGAAATACTCAGTCTCTGTCTCCTTTTCTTCAGGGACCAATAAATTCTCAGAACAAAACAGCTTGACTCTTGGACTCTTCTAAGCAGGACTCACAGACTTGTCAGACATCCATTGAAAAGTTTTTGCTCTCATTACATGTATTTACTGTGATATCATTCAAAATGTAATAGGTATTTTCCAGACAGTAAAGATAATAACACAAAACGGACTAACACATAATTTCAGTTACGATACACAAAGAGGTGGACATTCATTCTTAACAAGCTAATGCTTCTTATAACAACCATCTGTATATATTCACGGCTAGCTTTTCAAATTGAGTTGGGTATGAATTCCTACATCTCACAGCATTTTACTTGCTACAGGGTAATGACCAATTGTAGAATTTTTTTTTTTAAATCTAGCCCAATTGCACATTCAGAGCACCTGAAAATATGACCTGTATTACTTCTCCAACCTAGAAAAATCATACCTTTCTGATCAATCCTACATTTCAGGTATTTGAAGATGTCTGAGGATTTGTTACATATGATCAGGTTTGTATTATTTGGCATAGGTGCTTATAAAATAGGATATGTTCGCTTCTGCGAGAATTTTTCAAGATTTTGCACAGAAATCTGTTACATTATGCGAATGTAAGCTATAGAAGCTGGCCTGAATATGCTTTAAGGTAAACTCACATGTAGAAAAAAGCTGCTTTGACACACTCATAGTTTTAATACAAGTCATTTAAGACAATACAAACCAAAAGATATATCACTGTTCATCTTGCCATTCCTGTAACTTCTCTATCAGCTGGGAAGATTTGTGGGCCTCTGCCCAGATTAAAAAATTACAGTTCTCATAAAGTTAACGGATGGTGGAAAGAAGAGAGAGGCAGCAGATGAATTGTATGGATAAGTGTTGGGCAACAGGGAATACTGAAGAGGGAAGCTACAAAGGAAATAGAGTAAGAATAGCCACCTCAAGAGCTGCAGAAAGAGAGCAAGAGCCAGTTAGACAGTAGTATGGGAAATATTCCAGAGCAATGAGTGAACACAGAGAAATCAATATGCTGGATGACATGAATGAGAAGTAGCACAAGAAAAAAGAAAACATCACAGATGCATATGATGTGTGCATTATTTTAAAATACACAAATACCTAAATGGAAATATATATAAAATAGAACAATAACAAGCTTTAAAATAGAAGACCAATCCGTTCCGAAAGCAGATTTAGGTTTTGGTTTTCCAAGTATCATAAGAATGAAACAAGAAGCCTTCTGCCTCATTTTAAATAAAATTATTTCACTTTACAACTTGTTGTTAAAGTCAGTGCAGTTATTGAAGAACAGTGTAGTATAGATAAATTAGTAAGAAGCATTCATCAATGGAAAAAAGGTACTAAAAGAAAAAAAATAGTCTTCATCAGTATAAAACTAAAAAGAGTTTAGAAAAATCAACAGAAGGAATGATATACCATAATTTATCCTGAGTTACGATTTTACATGCTTAGGGAAATTAGCAAAACAGGAAAACACAGACATCCAGAAAAAGATTTTCTTTTCATTGCAGAGAAGAGNTTTCCAAGTGAAAAGGTTGAGCAGATTGTGGGTTAGGGAGGCAAGAAGACTTTCTAGAGTACACTGCGTAGGGTTTAGTCTCCAGAGAAAATGCAATGGTTTCCTTCACTGTAAGAACCCCCTTCCAGTTCTGCTTGTGGGCAGTGGAATGGACTATAATACCCTAAGATCCTTTCCACGGCCTATATTACCAAACATTGAAAAACCTATGGTAACTGAATTTCCCTTCTCATTTGAAGGCTATCCACTCATTTAGCAGATCTCTTTGTCAATCTGATTTCGTGCTACTTACAGGTTTTACACTGTTCAAAATAATTTCTCCTCTTATGATATTTATAACCTTAGCATATTAGAACAAAACACTAAGACCCACTAGTTTTAGCCAGATACCTTTCCCTGTCAAGTCTCTAACTATTCTTTTTGTCTAACTCCTTCACATTTACATCTTTGTTCTTACATGAGATGTCTTTCAGGTGTGATGACAAAATGGCATCTAGAGATAGTTTATTATCCTGTGTTCTGCTACCTAGTATTTCTACAGACTGTGTTGGCAATTTTTGCTACCACATCCCATTGCAAACACTCTTCTAATGTGGTATTTATCACTCGTTCAACCTGCTAGCATTAACACTCTTCAAAATTCATTTTCAGACTAGTCACCATTTATTTTTCCCCATTTGCAATTACGTATAGTTTTTTCTAATTGAAATACTGAAGAATATTTTCTAAATGGAAATACTGAAGAGGGATATCTCAGATAAAAAATGCCTTTTCACTCCAAGCAAGTCCTCCTCATCTTCACTGCAGTTGCCCGTTTATCCTTTTTCATACTTCTTCAATCAACTTCAATGTTCAATCAACCTCAATCAATGTTGGAAAATTTTTATATTACCTGAAGGATTATTCACATTTAATCTTGTTCTCTTATGTTCATTATTTCCATATTCACTCCATAATTATGGTTTGTAATAAAATATCTCTAACCTAGACAGTCACTACACTGCTATTATATATATCTAGGTGGACAATCCAGTTAAAGAATCGACACCAAATTTAAACTATATCAGAATCAATCTTCCAGTTTTTGTCTATTTTTCATACACTTTTTATGTACATACATAACGCATTACTTTTAGAATTTCTGTATTGGTTTTACTAACCACTATATATTTCTATTGATGGTTTAGCATTACCATTTAAATCACCAGCCTGAGTGAAAGCAAATACCTTTATTTCCTTTCCTGGTAAGTTTAGAAAGATATTTAACATGCCTTGTAAGGTTTGAATTTGAAACTCAATACATCTCTCATGTAAGTAACTCTTATAGTTCTGATTCCAATGGAAAGCTATGAAAGATACAAGAATTTAGACAAAGCAAAATAAAAGCATGTTTGCATCACACTGTTCTACAGGCCAGTGTAACTCAGACCACATACAGTTGTGAGTACAGCTAATGTCTAACATTTACTGCACTATACTATGACTATTTTTGTTAAAAGTCTCTGGCCACAAATTACATTTTAATGGTGATTATATATCTTCTTACATTAATAGTTTCACGTTTTTTGTCTTCAACACAGCTGGGTTGATTTGTACTGGAAAAGCATTCCTGCCTTCAGAAATTGCATTCAAAAGCCTGTAACAGAGAATCCAATTTCACATGGAACTATTTTATATGAGTTTCTTTAAGTGCCAGAGGTAAAAAGTAGAAAAAAAAATAGCTGCAGAGTTTAAGCAGTGAGGCAGGAATTAATCAGAAATGATAAAACCCTTTCCATTGGAAAGTTACCTTATAGCTCAACTGGTTACAGAGGGCATCTATGTTCATATATACGGGACAATGTAATGACTTTACGTGAAAGAAAGTTTTGCAGAAGGATAACATTGCTCCCTTCCCCCTTAAAGATGTCTTTCCTTAATCATTTTAAATTAACATATGGTACATAGGTTTATATCAAGAGTTGAAGTGCTCAAAATGTTGTTCGTCAGGGAACTAAGATTCTTGTTACTATGAGATGTAATTTAATATTTGCACTTATAGCGGCACAAAAGACAATGCACATATTAAGTTTCACCATTAGTTACTGCAGGCCAGACAGACTTTCTACGTATAAACTATCAAAGCACCACTAAACTTAAACTGAAATGTTAAACGCAGCAACTTAGATGTCTTTAATCAACATCTGCTGAACAGTTTAGATTTTCTATAGCAGCAATGGTTACACAGCTATGCTTTAATATAATTAAATGTCTGAATAGGAAGTAGAAATAATCTGAAGTAGTTCTGTGTTTAAGATAGCTTCTTTTGGTACAAAAAGTTACCCTTTTTTTTAAATCTTTCACTTGATTTCCTTTTTCATATATCTCCTCCTAAAAAATGGTTGGTTTCTATGTGTAACACAGTCTGATTCCAGTATTATCAACTGTTTAAAAAAAAGTAATAGCAAAATGATTATATAGTAAAACTCCTAATACACAGAAATGAGTTTTCCCAACCCAGTTTTTCATTAGGTCACTAATGCCTGAGATTTATTAATCTATGTACCCATATTTCTTTATTCAGCTTTCTTCTTTTTTTTTTTAATTTATGATAAAAGTCTTGATGAAAAGACCCATGAAAGACTCTCATTGTCCCTTTGGCAATTATAGGAAAATTTATTTTAATATCCTGAATATGCATTTGTAGGTCATCTGCTAGTGCAAGGGCAGTGACACCGACCTCACACTATACTAAAACTGATAGAGTACATGTAATATTTCATCTCTGAGGTGTATTTCCTCACTTTCTATGCCAGACATTTAAAACTTTTATCTTAAAGAATTACATAGGAAGGTGAGAAGTTTCAGCAACTGTCAGATGCAGTTGTTTCTCCCACAGTGCTAAGACCTTGTAGCTCTGTGTTCACTTCTGTTACTACTTGAAATGTGCACTCCCCTTCATCAGGTGGGTTTGCAAGATACTAAATAAAACCTTCAGAAAAGTAGTGCATTAGGAGTTTTCAGTTAATAACAGTTTGAAGTCATGTAGATGATGACTATAACAACGTATTACACAGACTGACTATATCTTTCAGTTTTGCAAGCATTAGAATTATTACAGAACTTAATTTTTGTCAGGCTTACTCCTCAAGAATATGCACTTAACTTTCAACATAAAATTCTTTCAAAAAACTTGAGCGATCCACATTGCTTAACAATGACACTGCAACAGTCTGACAACACTTCCACTTTCAGTGTCTACCATTCAGAAAATGACGGTTACTAGTAGCGGTCCAGACTTTTTAAATGATTGAATGATTACCAGCTCAGTGCTAAAAAAAAAAAAAAAAAAACATCTGACACAGGGAAGATCATATTCCAGAACTAGGCAAAGTTTATTTTCTACTGCTCTATTCGGAAAATTTTTATTTTAACACTAACGCAAAAAGTTAATCAGGTAGTCTATGGATGGTGTTGCAATTCATACATTTCAAGATAGAGGCTGAATTATACTACCTTACATAAAATGACAGCATACAAAAATTACTAACAAAAAGTGCTAACAGTGAAAACTGCTGCACACGTGAAATGTCGTGAAAGAAAGCAAGTTTTGTAAATCTAACATTATTTACAAGACTAGCTCCCAGAGATAATTCACAGTGATGGTCTCTTCTGCAACTAAATTAGCAAACTCTTGTTTTCTATTACTTTCCTATGTAGTCTAGATTTTATACTTTGAAGTTCTTCACGTTTCTACAACTGCTTACTGTCACATCCGCCTCATGACATGCAAAAAAGTCTCAAGCTCTAAAAAGTCATGGATTTTTTTTTAAATAAACATTCAAATCAAGCTATTTATGGTTCCCTTCACAGCCACAAGGAAAATCCAGACTTAACCATAGATTAAGATTTTGGGGTAGGTCACAGCAGGTATTTCACTGGAATTTAAAATCTGCTTTTACATACTCTCAATCCTGTCTATCAGCAAGCAGCTGCTTTAAGACAAATAGTTGAAAAACTCATACAGTCCTTCAGCAGCCTCTCACCCTCACTCAGGATCAGCAATAGGCACTACAGAGAGCAACACAGAGAAGTTCCTTTGGTGTACAGTCACTTTAGCATGGGGTTAAACACAGAGCAATAAAGGACTCTGAGCCTGTCTGGGGATGTGAAGGGAGATTTCTACTGTCAAATCAAGGTCTCTCTTATGCAGTAAATATAGTGGGCCTGATTTTTTCTCCCAGAGAAATAAGGGTTCATAATGGCATAATTATCTTTACTTTACTGCAGATTTATACTAAGTAGATGGCAAATAGGCCAATATTTCTTTCACATATAAAAGACTAAACAATTTTATGCCATTTTTCTTTTTACTTTCCAAGAACTGCTTTACTCCCTTCTCTTTATTTCACTTTGATCTTAGCACTGTGCCTGGTTGGGCGTTAAAAATTAAAGTCAGGTGTGCTAGAAGGAAGTGAATTAGATTCAGATTCCATTCTGAAGTTGGATTTATTCTACTCATATTCAAACATACCACTGCTGATTCTACCACCAAGAAATACATACTACTTGGCAACAAGAAAATTATCAAAGCAATCTGACCAAATTGGCACTACTAGCTCTGGCTACATCTGGTAACAATAATTCGAAGGCAGAAGTATGAAGATAACAATTCTCATTTATCGTTACCATTAAACTTATCTGCATGTGTACTCTTAAGTCTTTGAACTGCATGCTTTCATAAAGCCAATAAGAGCTCCACTCAAAGGTGAGGGGTGATGCTTTTCAAAAAGCGATAAAGTATCCAATTTAGTAAAGTATTAGAGTCTCTAGTCACAGATTGCTCAGCCAGACAGACAGCGATGGAATACCACACGAAAGCATGACTACTGACATCAAGGAGCTCTAACAATGCAGAAATTAAGGTGTTTGGTTGTATTCCTACAAAAGAATAGAAATTTTATATACTACAAAACTGGAAAAAACATCCACTTCTTTGTATTAGGAAACGTCTCTCTATTTCCAGATATAACAAATGTGGATATATATAAGGTCAAGCTGCAGATCAACTATAACTGCCTATCCTGGTAAGGAGGTGAGCAAGATCAGCAGGATTTACCTTCTGGTTTCAAATGGTCGGGATGATTTATCACATTAATAAGTTATTTGATAATGATACTGTTAAATATTTCATGCATCAGATTGACAAAAACAATCTCCATCCAAATAGACTCAAAATCATATATAAAATGCGTCATTTCCAAATCACTCAAGATTTTAAATCTTCTCATGGCTTTTAGTGTAAATAATTAATAAGCTGATGAATTTATTTTCCTAGGAAGCATTTCATGTAAATATATGACTTGCAATTTTCTAGAAAATTTTAGCTTAAAATATGTTAAAAGTAAATAAGCATCATTATTAAAAATCTGGTAGAAACATGCTTGAAACAGTGTACTATAACCATGACACAGAGTCATATTAACCATTTATTTAGATTCAAAACTTCCGTTTTGCCTATAGGCAATATTAGTAAAAGTTGAGCTGTCAGGTATTTAGTTTATATTTGAAAAATCCCAGTATGAACGGTACATTGGTTCAAATGAAAATTAATACATAATATCCTTTTTTTTTTCTTCTCAGTTTTGTAAACATCATCCTCACTTTACCTGAGACGGAAGAAACTGCAGCTTTGAAATACTTCTAGCATTAACAAAAAACTGCCCAAACTGGTAGCATCACCAGCTGCTCCCTCTATGCATGTAGCAGCAAGAAGTACGTACAACGTTTCCAAACATACCAGCCTGATAGGATGCACAGTTCCCAGCTTCACAAAGGAGCATGTTGAAGGTGACAACTTACGTATCCCAAAAGAAAATACCAGTTAAACGTCTCTACCAATATTGGTATAATCACAGGTATGCTGCGTAACAAACTGTCATACATGGAGTAAAACAACAGTTGCTTTAGTTGCCAAGTAACACTTTAACATATTCCCACCTTGTCACCTTATACGTTCTGAAGCTAGAGCTATGCATTTAACATGTGTGTATTTATTCTACCACAGAATATGTCTAAAATGATAATCTAATCCAGCAGGTCTAAATTTTGGGCTCTGGGAGTACTCCCTATATCCAGTTACAACACTGTCCTGGTTTCAGCTGGGATAGAGTTAATTTTCTTCACAGTGGCTGGTATGTGCCGTTTTGGATTTAGGAGGAAAATAATGCTGATAACACACCGATGTTTTAGTTGTTGCTCAGCAGTGCTTACACAGAGCCAAGGACTTTCAGCTTCTTATACCACCCTGCCAGCGAGGGGACTGGGGGTGCACAAGGAGCTGGGAGGGGACACAGCCAGGACAGCTGACCCAGACTGGCCAAAGGGATGTCCCACACCATGTGGCATCACGCGGGACAATAAAACTGGGAGTGTTGGCCAAGGGCAGGTACCACTGCTTGGGGACAGGCTGAGCATCAGTCAGTAGGTGGTGAGCAATTGCATTGTACATCACTTGTTTTGTATATTCTATTATTATCATCATCGTCATTATTTTTCCTTTCTTTTCTGACCTATTGAACTGTCTTTATCTCAACCCACAAGCTTTTACTTTTTTTTAGGATTCTCTCCCCCATCCCACTGGGTAGAGGGGGAGAGTGAGCAGACAGCTGTGTGGTGCTTAGCTGCCTGCTGGGTTAAACCACAACAAACACACACAGAAATAGCAGCTGCAGCCTGTTCCTACAGTGTCTCTGTCAGAGAAGGTGAGAAGCCACCCAACCTCCTTCCTCCCCACCGCAAACCACTCGCCTGCAGCTTAGAGTTTGAAAGAGCATGTAAATAAGATATCCAAGCTTTTTAGCTTTGTGCAAAACTTTGTTCCATGGGCTACTTTTTGAGGGATCTTGTTTTGTGTCACTTAAACGAGTTGTCAAGGATTCTCAAGGTAAACAGCTTGCAGGTATAAAAGCCAGCTGAATCTGTCATGTTGAGATAGCTAGGAAATAGGCTGCCACTCAAAAATGCTGCCCCAAAAGCAGTGAATCACATGAATACACACTCAGGGTGGAAAGAAGACTGGTCTACATTATCCCAAGGGTGTTTGGTGGCTTATTGCACAGTTCAGCCATTCACAAGAGTAGCAAGGGAACTAGGTTACAAGGAGGTGAAGGAACTGACCCAGATTATCTACCTCGTCCCCCCCAGCAACAACAAAAAAAGCACTAAAACTGCTTTGTTTTCTCTCTGAAGGATTGAAATGAGTCAGGTAGAGCGCGCTGCAGACCAGGAGGCCCACAGAGAAGCGTGCTCCCTTAACCCTGGGGCTGGGGCTCCTCAGTCAGCAGCTGAGAAGTCCAGAAAAAGTCATGACTGGATTGGGAATACATCTCACTAGAGAAAAGGCACTATTGTGGTTGTTGGTAAATCTATCTTTGCATGTTGAAAAAAATAAGGATTTTTAAAAGGGAAGAGGAGAATATACTTATGAGTGTTCCTTTATCTAATTTTTTTTCCAGTCCCCTACAGAACATCCTTTAGAAATCTAGACACACTCAAAACCAGGCCATCTTTCTTAACAAGTTCAGCAAATGAAGATGTAAAACTAATCAACGTTTAAGTCTTATACTTAGTGCTTATTTTACTTTTTGCATTTTAAGAAATAAATATTTCTATTTAGGTCCTACAGCAATTCAAGAGACAGCATGTTTCCCTAGGATAACTTCACTTTTTTTTTTTTTTTTTAAACCTACAGAGAGACAGAATATGGTAAAAAGAAAAAACAATGAAGATATCCATTAGAAGCAAGTGTCAATTGCTTTGCTAAGGGGAATTCCAATAATAAATTAAACAGTCAAAAGACCACACCTTATTCAGAAGCTGGAATTATTTTTAGTGCTTCATATAACTGTCATTTTAAATTGCTATAAAATGTTACATGCAAGAACTGCTCAGGATCAGGACAGTCAGGTGAAAACTTACATAGTTTCATATTAATTAGACACAGGCTCTTGCCATATCAAATTCATCACAGAATTTGCCCCATACCAATTTGAATGCACCAGAAAAAAAAAAAAAACATAGCATTTAAAATGCTGTAATTTTTTTTTTCTTAGAGATGTAATATTTGTTACTGATTTTTCAATTTTCATTTTGATATAACATTGTCATCCAGATAAAAACCTAAAGATATTTTAGGTGAAAATTGACAAATAGAGTTTCTCCAGAAATAATCAAAATACTAGTTCATTTTAGGAAATTATCAGAAAAATTGTTTAAAAACTCTTAGTTTACAAATGACTGTTAAATACATCTTTTCCTCTCTGAATATAATTGTCCTCTAATGTTCAAGAGAAAAGCTAATAATACTACTTAAGTAGCTAACTCATCTTAGTCTTTTAATTGGTGACCTTATTAGCTTCAAGGATCTTTGGCTTTTCTGTTGTAAATTTCATCTAACAGGCAGTAGTGAAAAACTGATTATTTCATGGTTTGAGTGGAGAGCTGGGAGTTGGTGGCCTTTTGGGGGGACATAGGTTAAAAACCTGAAGCCAACAACAAAACTCTGACTTCACTGAAAGTAGGATTCACCCTCAGCTGACAGCACAGCATCCAAACACGTAAAAAAACAGCAGGATCTCTGTCTAATGTAAACTCTTTTCTCATATATATATATTTTTATACTCTTGTCATTTTTAATTCCAATCAGTAGTATTACATTTCTTGGCAAGCTGTTTCACAGACAAATACATTTCTTAAGCAACTCTGATTCTTCCTTATTCTTAAGGCATATAAATAGGCATCCGTCTCCTAAATAATTCCTTTGTGTTCTTCTGCAGCTTCCAAATATGACAACTTCTGCTTCCTTCTTGCCCAGTCACACTATACGGAAATTAGCTCTTTCACACTTCAAAAGAAATTTCCTCCAATTTGATTGAAAATATTACCCTTCACTGTTTGAAATTCCCAGCACACAAGTTGCTGCCTTCTCAGCATGAATAAAGTTAGGATCTTATTTAAAGATAACTTTGTTAATTAGGATTGACATTTCAGAGCCCAGTGGCAGCTTCCCTCCAATAGCACTGGTGTCACACTGCTGTATGAAAGTACAGCTTATGTAAGTAATGTAAGTATCCAATTAATCTCAGTCCTACTTTGCAAATGCCACACTGCTTCTAAGAGCATTTCCTTATGTTTAATCTGAGTCTTGGACTATTCAATGCCATTCATAAGTGTAAAGAACCCTCTCAAAACCAGATAGCATAGCTTGATCTGGAATACCTTCCATTATTTCTGCTTAAGGATTCATCTTTAAAATTCTAAATACATGTGATCTACACATGAACGTTTACTACTTCCCAAAACATGGCTTCTTGATCTCTCTTCTACATATTGCATTTCAACATTTTAGATCTCTTGCACATGATGCCTTTTTGTTTATGTAACTACACTTAGAAATCCAATGTATTAATTAGTAATGTATGTAGCAATGGTATTATACTATTGTGCTAAAATTGCACAAACATAAACATACAAGACAATATCTCTTCAAAGCACTTAGACTTTTATGTATTCTGGGTTTGCCTAAAGGAATCATTCACCTTGGTAAGACTAGGATGCTGCTGAACACCTGCGAGATGGATGTGATGTTTTCCTAACAAGAGTGGTTCTACGTTAATTTAGACCTGAGATTACCGTTTTTACATACTGGATATAAGATCCCCTCTTCCCCCTTGATAATAACCAGACAACTGTAAGAAAATTTCATCAAATCAGACATCTATTACTGAACGAAATGTGGCAGGATATAAATACTGCAGCAAGCGTTCTGCAATCTGTTGGTGAAATTTTGTTGAATACAAAACAGCAAAAACAACTGAAAGGGAGTTTTAACGTTCATCCGTAGGAAAAGACTGGTTGAAATTTGAAGATGAAAGTCAGACATGTCCAAGAACATTCTATGAATTTAAGATCGTTAAGAAAAGGTGGAGGAAAGAAAGGTTTTTGTTTTTTAAAAAGGGAGGCTTGTAACAAAGTATTCAAACATTCTGAACTTCTCAGGAACCTTCTGAGAAATACTGACTGACTAGCCTAATCACACCTTTTAGAAAAACATTAAAAATAACAAAATTATTAGTGGGAAGGAAAAAATACACAAACCACCACGAAATAAATAAATAAATAAAGGGATGAGCAATGGGCCTGCACACATTTGTCAAGATGATATCAAATTAATCAATCTAATTTCATTCACTAACAGTATTAGACCTTGTGGATATACAAGAATATGTATATGTGATGCCTTGATTTTATGGAACCTTTGATATGCTTGCATATGATATTCTCATAAATTAACTGGGGAAATGTAGTCAAGATGAAGCAATTGCAAAATTAAACTAATTAATGAGTGGAAAACCTAATAACTATTGTCAGAGAGAAGCATCCAGTGATTCCCTGTCTTTCTAGTGAAAAGTAAATTGGTCTAGTTCTTCAGGAATCTATTACAGATGTAGTATTCATTTCACTACAAAGGTGGTTGATGAAACACTATATTAAATATGCAGATGACAAAGCTAAGAAACTCTGTAAAATAGACAGTATGCATCTATCAGGAATTAAATTGGTATACTGATCCTGTTGGATAAAGGAATGGAACATAAAAGTTAATATTCCTTCTAACATTTTCTATAAATCCCACAAGCCAGATTCTGGCAAATATAACTTAACATTCGATCACAATCCTTCAACTTGAGAATTCATGTTAAAATTGTTTTAACAAAGTGCACTTTGTCAGTGGCACATTCAGAAAGAGCACGAGTTTTGCTCATCCATGAAAATTCTTGCATCATTACGACAGTTTTGCTCTTGTAGAGAACAGGTTTACACCTCTTCGCAGCCTATTTTTTCAAATAATAAGTAGTACTTTGATAGTGGGAGTAAAAAAACAAAAACAAAAAAAAATCTTACCCTGTATCTCCCAAGTGAGTTGTCCATAGATGGCATACAGTCAAAGGTGGCCAAACTATTATGATTAACTTTGGGGATTTTGAAATACAATTAGGATTTTCAAACACGCAAACAAACTGGTTCCTTTGTTACCTCTTCAGAGATCTATATTACTGTTACATGACCTATATTGGTTTGACTAACTGCAGTTTGGCTCTGTTTATTGGAAAACTGCATACACCTTGCTTCTTGTAATATTTTCTGACAAGTAAATGGATTCCATCCCAAAGAATAGATGCTTCCCTCTCATACTGGGGATAACTTCTGTAAACTGTAAGGCATGTTTGTAGTTTCAGCTACTGCTATTGAAATCTAGTGACTCTTCTGAGTTCTTTCAGACATCTGGTACCGAACATTTTCAGCCATTTCATGAATTTTACAGCTGCCATTAATAAAGAGGAGACATGCTTAGACATGATTATTATGAGCAGATCTCCAAGAGTAGGTGCAGTCAATATTTCTTCACTTACTTTAGGGTCCGTGATTTACAGTACACACAGTGATTCTGATATTCAGAATTTACCATGTTTACAGGACTGGCATTAGATAAAACAGCTTTTAGATTTTGTAATCTCATGAAACTTCATTTGAGGAATTCAATGATTTTCTCATATAAAGATAAGCGATTACTTTCAAATAGCTCAGTGTCAGAGGGGTGCAATCCCATTATTCTCCTTTTGAAGTGAAGACTTGAACAAAAGCAGCAGTTGCAAAAGCAGGTCATCGGGGTGGTGGTGGGGAAATGCCAGACTTCTAGCTTTACTAGTGGATAGTAAATTCATTTGAAAAGACATTAGATTCAATCACAGACTGGAAAACTTTACAACAATCATGGATTTCAAGGTCCAAGGACTTACTTAAACTCATTATAGCTATAGTTTTAGGCTGGATGAACATTCAGGTTCAGCTTGACTAAGTGAACTTAGGTCACATTTTTGTAGTGACCTTTTATAATCTGTAAAAAAAAAAAAAAAAAAAAACCACAGAAGTGTAAAGTGTTAAAAAGAAACGAAAGTTAAAGGAAAGTGAAAATGATCACTGCCTCTGATCTTAATGATGTTCTCGGTGTCTCAGAGTACAAGCCAAGAGCATCCAAACAGATGCACTGTTTTGGTTTGAGGGTTTTTTGTATTTATTCATCTACCTTCAATGTGTACCATATGGAAAGTTTAAGGGGCCCAAGGCTGCACTCTATTACAGAATCATTGGGGCTCCATTTTTATGAGAATGTATTGGGATCAATAACACCACCCTGGATGAACATGAACTGATTAAACTGAAAAAAATCAAATGCTGCTTCTGTGAGCAATGTGCTTTCTTACGTGTTGAGAGCAAATGAAAGAAATTGCTCTCTCTCCTGGACTATTCTGTTCCAGTGGTGTTCTCAGCCAGAATTCCTGTGTCAGGTGATAATATTGATGCAAATTTCTAAACACAAGATTAAAATTCATTTGTTTAAACTAGTATACTCCTAATCTGACAATATGCAAATTTACTGTTTTTTAGAAGACAGTTAAGAGTAATGCATACAATAAATTGTACAACACAATTTAACACAAACTGGATAATATCATAGTGTGCACAGTCCAGCAACTCCAAGTACAGATTCCAATTATTACATTAGAGCTAAGACTTTATGACATTTCCTACAAATGCTAATTAGCTGGTAGGTTAGGGCCCTCAGTCACGTAGCACTTCATCAATCACAAACCTTGAACTATTAGGATGGAAACTGTAACATTTTACACGAAAAGTTGTGTTGCAAGTCAAAGAAGAATATTATATTAGACTCCTTTACGTGGCATTCTTTCATAATAATACCCACAAAAGAACTTCCACAAGCTGTTGTCCTAATGTGATCCAGCTCCACATCCTCCATTCTGTTCTTGTCTCAATAGCTACTGTTTTCAACAAAAAGACTCAAACATGTGTGTGTGCAGGTGTGTGTTTAAATATCTACAAATTCCTAGAGGACAAAACACACCAGTTATAGCCACTGTGTGAAAGAGAAAATTTGTGAGCAAAAATGGATATGAAAATTGTCATCCAATTCAGCACTTCTGCCCCTCAGTCTACACCTCAGCCATATTCATAGAACTTGCACATTCTGGTAAGAAATACAGAAAGAATTCTGAGGTCTGCCCCTCTGCATGCTAAACTGACAGATATGAGGTGTAAGACTAGCTTTGCCAGGTTAAACAAGGCTATTAAAACAGCATACCCAACTTTACTGGCACTAAAATGAAACAGTGGTGCCAAAGATTCTAAAAGAAAGAAATATTAAGTAATATTGCACCTCTGACATTGACATAAGTTTATTATTACTCCATGCCAATCTACCTTGATCCAAATCCTCTAAATGCTTGCTGTTCCAGTGTTGGGCCTCCTTTAAGCCTACGAATTATACTAAGCAGAGTGGTGGTTTTTTAATTTGGTTAAAAATTACACCAAAATCACTTCATGGAAGGACAATGCATCATTTGCTCATTATCTAGCCCATTAGCTTTTTCTGCAAAAAGTTGCCTTACGTACGTTCCTATGCCATCCTGTAGGACTCACCGTGGCTGGCTTGTTGCCAATGTTTTTGTTTCCTTCACATCTTTGGCAGGGAGCCTTCATCAGAAGGCATCCTATCCAGTAAGTAAAACAGCTATCCAAAAAGAAGAAACAATTCCAAATTTGAGGTGAGCTTTCCCAGTTTTGGTATGGTCTCCTTTGTATTTTTCACCATGGCAGATAACAGTAATGTATACAAGAATATAGAATTAGACATTGCATCTTTTTAAGTTACATATTCCTTCCCACCCTGCTTCAGGTTATTACTGACAGAAATAATTTTTAGCACTATATACAAATTCTTCCTTCCTCAATGACTTGAATACAACCATTAAAATAAATACTATTTTAGGCTGAGTGAAACACTTTAGGCTGAGTAAAGAGAGATGTAGCCATCTAGCCTGCATCAACAAATGAAGGCAGCAAAATAACCAGTTATTCACATGTCAAAAAGTTACTGTTTTTTTTTTTAATCAAAAGTAAATAAAAATACACAGATAAAATTTGGCTCTGCATAGAAAAAAATAGAGACATATTATAATATTACAGACTAAATAATCTAATGCCTAGGAGAAGTCTAAAAACTAGAAGCAATTCGTTTCATTTTTCAAAACAGTTATGAGAGTAATATGGCAACTGGTGCAATGACCTACTAGAAAGTATGTAAAGCAATGACAACCCACTAAGCCCAACTGTTTCAGCTCCTACGTGTCATCTGAGATGGTCCACATCACTTTCCACCCACTGAAATCTGTGCATATACATGCTTTATGAGGACAGATCAATTTGTAAATGCTCAACAGAAAAATGTCTGGCCACCATCACTTGAAGTGAAAACAATACTGCAAGAAGTGATGAGAAGGTCAGAAGATGAGCAAAAACTGAAGAAATGTAAGAGGCGCATGCAATCCAGCAAGAAGTAGAGGATAAAAACAACTAGATTCACGTAAAGGATAAAATGACTGCAATCAATATATAGTAAGTATTTTTCTAACAAAATATATTCTCAGATATGGTTGCTGTTGGAAAGGTATCTTGTCAAAACTGGAAAGAAAAGAGGTACATCAGAGAACCTTATTCTTAAAACATAGCATCTACTACAAGACTATTAGAAAATCCCTACAAAATTATTGCTCAAAAGTACTACAATAAGAATACTATCACACTAGGAATTACTAGTATACATACTCCAACATATTTTCGAAATAACACATGACTGAATGAACAATTTGTCTATGGTCAAGAGGAGCTGTGCTCCCTTAGCCTCTGATAGAACATAAAGACTCTGTAAGGTATGAATGTCCTGGGATGCATTAGTTCACATAGTGAGGATAAACACATCTAGCGTTCTTTAATATCAAGGCGCTAATGGCATGATATATCCAGGAAAGCTTGAAAACAGCAGTCAGACTCTCACTGAACATCTTCCCTTCTACATGCAAGTATCATGGTCCCGAGACGAACTTCTACGTGCTGCCAAGAATGCTGGGACGCTCAAGGAGGACAACCATGAGAACTCATGATCTAATAAGCACTGCCAAAATGTGGTTGAACACTCAGGCTAACTAGAAAAATAGATACTAATTTTTTTTTTTTCCAGATTGGTTTAAAAGCTTGTTTTTCCACTGGTGACATACAGAATTTTCTACTTTGGAGTTGTACAGTAGACACATGAAAAATAAACCGTGAAAGCATCCGTTACAGTACCATACTCTAAATTTATTTAGACGGGAGTTATTAGAGCAGGAAAACATTTCAATCAAATTTTTCTCTAGTTAAATCATCTGCAAGCAAATTTATCCCTAACACATTGGAAATAAGGCACAAGCAAAATAACGACCCAAAGCTGAAAATGTGACCTAAAGGTCATTTAAAAATGTATTTTCCTATGTGGTATTCTTTTCCTATAAACAAAATAATGGTATAATTAATGACCTGATAATATTATTTTGGGGTATGCTAACACCTATATATCGTGATAATGTTATTAAAAATACTTCAGAGAAACATATCTACACATAACTACAACACGAGGAACAATGCCAAAGTATGTAAATGAACTATTTTTCTTTTTTTTTTTTTTAAGTAATCAGCATGATTCATTCTTCTATTAGCAAACCCAATATTTAGCCCATAGCAAAAATAAAAAATGAAAAATAAATACAATTGAACTTCCAAGTCCCCTGATGAAGCATATTTACCAGGATAAAAATCTCCAAAATATTCAGGTGCCACTCCCAATCTTAAAGAATAATTTAGCACTAACTCTCATTTTGCACTTAGTAATTAACAGGATTTACCGCATTGTATACTAGAGTGCACTAGGCTATAACATGTGTTTACTCCAGGGTTTAGTGAGCAGAGATAGTGTAACTTGAGAGTGATTATTTTCATTAAGAATTCAGATGCAATAGCAGCAAGACCATCTGCAAGCCCTAATAAAATAGCCATGATGTATTAAAAACAGAAAAACGCACCACGTTACATATTCCTGAGTACATAGCTATTACAGACAATGACGACAGCTCTGTGATAAATTATGTTCAACACGATTGTGATCACTGAATCCACATCCCTCCTCCTGATCCTTTTCCTCAAAATCTAAATACAAGGCCAATTGTAAATTCTTGGTTTCTTTCTTTAAAAAACAAACCATAAGAAAAGATGCAGTCTTTTCTTCAAAAACTCTGAAGTGATGTTCAAAATTAAATAGCATTCAGCACAAAATAAAATGTTTCGTGTTTGCTATTTTTCATATCATCAGCTTTGCTAAAAAGGCAAATATTCAGAAAGAGATTGCAGAATGAGATTAAAGCTGATGGGTACCTAAGGTCTTCTCAGTTTCTGGAAAATAAGGCCTTAGCTTTACCTCATGTATATAACCAAATGCAGACAGCACAGATAAGCATTGTGAACACTATATGAATCCTGGAGGAAAACCACACTAACATTACAGAATAATACACGTCTATCATCGTCATTACTAATAAAGAAAAATTTGCGTTACTCTCAGGCATGAACTACCTACATAATAATAGACAACATGGAGTAGACATTCTTTAATTGGCTGTAAATGGAGGGTAGAAGTAGTAGTGAAATGGATTTTATCCTAGGAACTTTTTCTCCATTTATGCTCTCAAGTGCATCTATATATAATAAAGTGATGCGCACAACGCACACAGTACATACTTTCTAGCATAAGCATTTTTGTGAGTGTAAGAAAAAGGAGATGGTAAGTACTCTACGACTGTATGCAGAACCCATGCAGAGCTACATTCCCAGGAAAGTTCAACCCCCACACCTCCACCACTAAGTGGAAACTGTAATGATTAAATCCAACATCCCAAATAGAGTAAATGCAGTTAGCTAAATCCATGGAAAACTAGAAATAAGACTAACAAGGGTGTCTGGAGGGAGCCTCCATTCTTAATGTCTATAGTTTATTGTGCTATAGAAAGGCAGATAATTGACCTAATTTAGGTTCCTTCCCCACTTCCTTCCCTCCTTCTCCACGAAAATGCCTTTAAAGAAAAAAGCAGTATACTAACATTTTTAGCTGTCCCACACATTTTATTTTAATTACTTGGAAGGAATAGTACTCAACGTTAGAGAGGAAAACAGAATCCTTTACGGACAGGAGTAAATTTTGTCAGAATTTTTAGGACTTTCATTTAACTCCAAGAATTTCATGCAAACTGCAGCACATAATATTTTTGTGATGTAATTAAAATATAATACTGTAGAAACAATCCCATGGAAGATAACATATCTTCTATATTACAGAACTACTTGACTATTACAGACTTACTCCTCGCATTTTTTTAATATTTTAAAAGTAATATGCTCTAGGAAGCATATTTCCTTTATACGTGCCTCAGAAGTTCTACAACATATCCTTTCATCAGTGATCTTACCTTTTTTTGAAGTACATTAATTTTCCTTTCTTTTACTTCCAACATGTCTTTCATATCTCGAATCTCTCCAGCCAAAGTTCCCTTCTCTTCTGTGAGGTCTTGAAGTTGTTTTGTTTTCTTATTCAGAAATGTTTCTTTTTCTTCCAACCGTAACCGCAAGGCATCAACCTACAGTAAGTAAAACCAAACACATCCAGGTTTTAGTAAGGATGAACCGCATATTTGACTTCTTTTGCTTACTTTTTGTGTCACCTAAGAAACACTTTCTTTTATGTAGATTTTCCAACTTTATCTCAGAACGAAGAGATACTTTTAGTTGTTAAAATGTAATTAAAAATGAAAGCAGTTTTAGCACCAAAGCATAAACAGTAGAAGTAGAAGATTCAAAACTGTAATTATAACACTAAAACAGTCCTAGCTTGACATTTGCATAAATGATTCAAACAAAATCATCTTGACTTATCAATACATATAATCCATTGAAAATAGTGCTCTCTATCCTGTATTTAATTTAACCATTAAAGCCATGATTTGGGCAACCTGATACTAGAGTCACTATACAGATTTCGACATAGATCAGTAATCTAGAAACAGAACTATTTAACAAAGACACTGCAAATAGGGAAATGACAAGACTCTTCACTATTCTCCATTGTATGTCTCATAAGTCTGTCAACAAATGGGCCTTACTGTACTTTTCTATAGTAAGTACTATTTCCTGTCAAATAAAACATGGGATATTTCAAGGATTTTCCTAAGAAGTGTCTTAATAAATAACCCAACTAAACCATTCTGCATTTTGACTGCTTTTTATCCACCTTTGGAAACTCTACAAAATTCCAAAAGAAAAAAAAAATCTCAGAAGTTGAACAAGCATTCTAATGGCCCAGAAGGTATACATAATGTCCTTTATTTTCTCATTTCCTGTTGTATAAACACTCAAGGAGGCAATTTTATTGTTCTTTTAATGTAAGTCCAACAGTTCTCAAATTGTGGTGAGGCAAATACTTGCTGGTGGTCTGGAAAAAATCCATAGATCAGTCGATGCTGGCTACTATTTGTATATAGTTGTTTCTATAAGCAGTTCTACTACTAATTGTAATTGAAAAGCCTTAGTATTTATAACAGCATTTAGAAATAAGGAAGAAAAATAGTTGACTCTCCTCCATAACAAACAAGGGGGGGGGGGGCAGGCAGCAGCCACCTGCAAGGACAGTAGCATAACTCTCCGGGAGGGAAAAAAAAAAAAAAGAAAAAACATTTGGTGAAGCAAGAAATGGAGGAAAATCTAAATGACAGGGTACCTCTTCAAGGAATCAGAAAGGGACAGTGCCACAGCAGTAGGGATATACACATAGATCCAGGAGGAGACACAAGAATGGAAATGTCAGATAGGGGCAGAAACAAAGACCAAGACAGGAAAGTTGGAAAGTTTAATTTTCTCAAGGAGATTTAACAATCCTACTTCACAGATGCAACTCCCTTTTTTAGTAACACCTTTCTACATAACCATCACCTAGAGTAGTTACCATAGAGTAAGGTATGCTCCCAAATGGAAAAACGTGTTACTCTGCACACTGTGAAGAGAAAAGCGGTCACTGTCAAGATGCTCATATGATACAATCTTTGACAACTTCTAACGTATTATTCCAACTATTAGTTCTCTAGAAGTTCCAAGAAGATATAAGTCAGAGATTTTGTCACAGCTTCCTTAAATTAAAATATCACAATGGAATTCCACGCCAGCAAAGCATGTACTTGAGTGGTCTTACAAAGATGCATTGGTGCAAAGGAAGTGAAACCATAAGGTGAAACTGCAACAGAAAAGTAGCACCGGAAAATAAAATTTTGTAAGCTTTAATGGTGCAGCTTTTTATACAGTAGAGAAGAATAAGACAATTAGGAATGAACAGTCATAATTCAAGAATCTAAAGATCCAAACTTGGGCGCACTGTAGAATGTAGGGGATCCAAAATACGATGCATGTAATTTATGCTGACCTTGATAACTAGCAAAATGAGAAGTTATACATTTCACTGAAATGTAAAGACCACGTAACATTATTCCTCAAAGAATTCTTTACAAAGCATGTGGAAAGGCAGGCTAAGTTACACTGACAAATAAAGCAGAATTGTAAACGAAAAAGAACAGAAATTGAACTGAATTGGAATGTCTCTCTCAATTTTTCCCCCCATAACAGCACATTTTAGGCTAAACAAAGACACCAATACATATTTTAAACTAAACTCACTAATGCCAAAGGAAGAATTACCTATTACCTAAATTCTACTATTAATACCTTTGTTATAAAAGACATTTTTGTAATGAAAAAGTAGACATCTCAATTCATTAAACCTTAAGAGTATGTTTAGGTTTCACTGTTGGTAGTGCAAGAGTTGCACCTTACATGCATTGGCCCCTTCAATGAGCACTTCAGCTAGATCGTACCTGCTTGCACACGCTGGTTCAGAAATGTAGTTACAAATGAATCACTGAGCAGCTCGCAGACAACACGCCATAGAACACTGGGTGGGGAAATTATGGAGGGGGAAACAGATTTCACCATATAACAAGTTTTTAAAGACCAATACTTTTTGTGTGTGTGTGAGCCTCATTATTGAAAACTGTTTTGTGAACAAAAGAATTAATAAGAAAATACAGTATACCCAAGAAAGTTAGCATAATTTAGCAAATAATTACACATGCAATCCAATGTCCTTTTAAACATCAGAGGAGAACAATGAAACCAACCCACTCCTAGTGTTAAGCACTCTGGATTCCATTCTGCATTCCTTGTGCAGCCTCTAACTCCCAAATTCAAGCCTTGGTTAACAGAATCAGAGAGTTTATTCTTCGTGAAGTATTTCAGTTTTCCGGAAGGCTGGTTAACACATTGAAACTTCCAGTCCAGGAGAGGAGATACTAAAAATACTGTTAGAGACCTACTTCCACATCTGCACTTTGGCTCCACCCGGAGAAAGCCACTACCCAGCACGGAAAGCACAGAGAGGCAGCATGGGAATGGAGAACATTAGCAAGGTTTACAAGCCTTTAGCGCAGCATTATCATTTCATGCAAGTAGAGAACTAAGATAAAAACAGTGCAATCATTTGTTATTATACAGACAGGTCTCCCTGAATAGAGGCCATTTGTCTGATAGTGGTTTCCACTACAGCTCTGAAACCAGGAGGTGTTCACATTAAGTGGATCCATATAGGCTTGTTTTGGCTGCTAGGTACACCATTGAGAAGACAAGGTTTGGACTGAAAATATATGATGTGGCAGTCTAGAATAATTCTCCATCTAGCAAGGAGCTGCAGGAAGTCAGGCACATGCAAAATTTTAGATTCACTAATCCAAATTTCAAACATACAGATGTCAGAAAATAAAGAATTAGGGTTTAAAGTTTACATTACCTACAAATTCACAAAGTTTATTCATAGTAAAAAAATTAGATGGAAGTAACTGAAAGGACATAAATGTTAGTTTTGCATCTTTAAGTTGTACAGTTGGAATAGTAAGGGTCATACGCATTAAGGACTATTTTTTTCTACTTAATCAGAATATTATTTAAGTACAAAGCCAACAGAAATCTGATTTATTTTTATTTATATTCTGAGTTTTGTAATGCTAAATTTATTCTGAGCAAAAGTCTTTGCTATGCCACTTTAAAACTTGGTTTGGGACTAATTTAGATGATCTATTGGATCTCGAAATGCATGTTCTTCCTGCTCTTAAAATGGCTCATTGCTTTTCTATACACTGGGAAAAAGATTTATACTCTACTGGATTTAGTTTATTTTGATGATTTTTTTTTTTTTTTGTAATAGGGTCTTGCAGTTTGTAAGCAGTGTGCAGTATTATATTCAAGCATAATTCTTTAACTTGAAAAAAATGGTAGTAGCAGCTACCTTTCAGACCCTTTTTAATAAACATGAAAGACCTCATCTGAAACTCATCACCACCTTTTTTTTTTTTTTAAATACTTAATCACTTATTTGCTGCATGTCCTTAAGCAATCCCTTAAGTCAAATCACAAAAATCTCTGTTGTGCCTTTAAGCTGCAGCTGAAAAGCTCATCATAACATCGCAGCAGGAGCTCCAGAAGGGGCTTTCTTCACTCAGGCATTGCAAGTCTCATTTGCCAACTGCCACTAAGCAGCAACTTTATACTTGAAGTTAAAGGGAGCTGAAGGTGATTAGAACCACTGGTAAACAAAGCAGTGATACCGTTCCCTGGGACAACACAGTTGCTTACACCCATGCTAGAAACCATTCTGTTCTGCTTGGCTGAATGGCAGTTCAAAAGCCTTTTCCTCTCTACCCATCCATTCCGCACTCTAAGGGCTCAGCAGACAGTTTGCTGCTCTTCACAAGTTTCTTCGCAACACATCATGTCACCACTGGTCCCTACATTAAACTCAGGAGTGGGGATTTTAGGCATCAAACACAACACGGAGGGGTGAGAGGAAAAGCAGATGGCTCTGAAACCCATGTCTGTGAGTGAAAATCTGTTTGTGGGAGAGGGGAGCAGAGCCCCATCCACTCCAATTTTTCAGCCCAGATCCTGCCCTCACACAGCTGTTAATTAAAAAGCACATGACTGGACCTTTCTGCATTTCCTTTCACCACTAGCCAGCTCGTTATATGACTATGAAATTATTCCTATTCCCTAAACAAACAGATGCAAATTTGATCCTGAGGGAGGAGAGAAGGTGCTTGGTGGTTTTCTTCACTACCAAAAAGACATGCGTATCGGACTCTGCAATCTCCATCTTTCCTTTCCCTGGCTAGCTTTCTGGCCAGCCACACAAAAACGTTTAGGGTTAGCCCAAGGCTTATGAACTTTGCTGTGCCAGAGTTATCAGGAACCTAGTGCCTCAATGTTGTCTGGACCAAACGTAAATGCAGAAATGGATTGTTTTCTCGTTAACACCATAAATAGATTACTCCACACACAGTCATGTAAATAGTTTACACCTCAGATCAATTCTTCCAGGTCTATGGTAACTTTTTTATACTTGATAATGAATACTCATGTCTTCAAGGTGAATTGCACTCTTCTGTAAGGAGTTGCACAGACATAAGATCTTAACACATGTAGATACAAGAGGTAAAACTCCTGCCTAGAACCCCACTTTTCACAAGAGATTGTTGTTAATATAAAACAATGTCAGTTTTCATTTAAGAATTTTGGTAGCTTCAAATAAAAGCTTTAAACTGCAGGCACAGCTTCAGTTGCACTGAGAAAAATGTTCTAAAAGATCCGAAACGGACAAAGAATCTTGATTCGAGAAACCCCACTTCAGATGGGGACAGTGCAAGTGTTGGGAAAGAAAGAGTATGGCATGAGCAACCACAGCCTGTGGTGGCAGATCCTCCCTTCCAGTCCCGGCATTCCCTACTCCCACTCCTCTCTCTGGCAGGTGAGTGCTTCTGGCTGCTCCATCGTTCTAACCCAGAGAAATAAAACACGGGCTTACACCACATGTTCTCTGTCAATGTCTCTGACACTTCCATGATGTGTCATGGAAGTCCAAGCTGCAGCAAATGCAATGTCATACTTGGAAGATTATCTTATTTCCCAGCCCTTTCTAAATGAACAATAATTCACCAAGTGCTTGATCTTCTGTTCCAGCTGGAGACTGAGTTACAAAGAATTAGGAGAAAATTCCTTCCTAAAGGAATTTCACCCGTGAAACAGAAATCTTTCTCAGATATGATGAGAGGCTACTGACCTAGGTTGTTGACACAGCGTTTCCCATGTTTCAGTCTGGATCACAGAGATTCAAAATCTTTTGCAAATCCTACATTTTCCTTTTTTTTTTTTTTTTTTTTGAGTGTATCCTATTTGATGCTCCCTCTTTCTGCAGAAATATTTCAATTCTCTTCCAGCCAAAATTAGTATACATACCAAAGCCAAGTCCATGCGAGAGCTCAAATTAAAACCCCTAAGATCAGAAAAGGAGAATATTCAGCTCACGGCATGTTTTCAATCTCTCTCATCTTTTTCTCCTTGCAAGTACAGGTGACAGCACTATCTCCGCTATCTCCAGAAGCTACTTTTTGTGGAGCTCAAATTAGATTGTGTCCTGACACCAATGTCAGGAAGAAAAAAAAATCTGCCAAATCTATCTGTACTTACTTATACCCTGTCAACCAGTGATCAGATATCTTGAAACTGATACTGCAGAACACTGACTCTAAAAGACTGCCTACACAACGAAGCCTAGGTATTTTGATCGAACAGGTTTATCATCTCCCAAACTAACACACACAGCAAGGAGCCATTCTGAAATCAGCGTCCTACATAAGTTTTCAGAAAGGCAGAACTTTGAGCCAGTGCCACTTTGGGAGAGTGAATAGGCAACTCACACTGTGTGTGGTCTTAGGTGTACAGATTTATTTTCTATTCACAGGAATGCAGCGTGGAGGTTTACAAGAACATTGGTTATGTCAGTCACTTTCTGCTTCCCTAAATTCTTCTTTCTGTCTCCAGTAATCATGAACCAAGACTTATACATTTCTCATAATGTGAAATAAAACTACCTCAGCCTGAACTGCATGCGACCTTTTACTACACAGTATCTGTTTGGTGCTAAGCACGTATGACATCATTTCATAACCAAATACAAACCTCCAGATGGTATAAAATCAAAAAGCTGTTAAAGTCAGCTCCTCATCTTGTGGAAGACAAGAAGCAAAATATACTACTTCATTTACAGCCAGGATGAATTTGCCAATATTAGAAATTATTTTTTCCCTGAAAACGGTACAGTGAAATCACATCTCCCAAAAATAATGAAGCAACGAATATTCTAAATAGAGCATGCCAATACACTACGAGAAATGTCTGCTTTTTTTTTTTTTTTNNNTTTTTTTTTTTTTTTTTTTTTACTCCTCCTTTTACATCTATGGCATTTTAAACAATCTGAAAGGAAATTAAATATAGGTCATTTTACAACATCATATATATATTTTATATTTGAAAGGATAAGAATTTCTGGTACACAAAAACCCTCTCTTTGGCTTTTCACTCAACACTATGTAATTTTAAGAGTTCTTGACTTATTTTTCCCAAGCTTTGGCAGTACATTTACTAGTAAAACTTGGCAATCTGAAGAATACCATCATTTTCCAGAAAAATAAAGCAAAAACAGATCTGATAGCTAGCACATAAACCATTTCAAAGACCTCTGTCCAAGTAAACTGCTATTTAATTTTGTCTAAGTTGTTTTCCTCAGCAACTACTTATTTCAACTATTTAATGCAATAAACTCCATCACTTGCTCTAGAAATATACAACACTTTACAAAAACTTCAGAACTGGGCTATACTAAAGAAAAGTTCACATAAGTGGCAAAAATTGCCAAATTCTAAGTCAAACTTTATAAATCTTCATGTCATCACCTGCCACTCATGACCAGCTCCAGTAGTGACATCTATTTCTTGAAGTCCCTTACTGTTAACTGTTTAACTTATATGTCATATTATATATATTATTTATGAAAGTGGTTTTAGGGTTATGGAAGTAAAACGTGAAGAAGCACTACTGTGTTCCACTGTTAAGAATTATTTATTGTGCCAGCATAAATGAATATATTTAAAGCAAAGGTTTGGTTGTTTTTGTTTTTTTTTAAAGTAATTCTGAAATTACTAGTCAAGCACTAAGTATATTGTAGTACCACACCTGGGGTAATAAAGAAGGCAAACCGTAACCCATTATCTTTTTCCCTCCTAATCCCACCTCTGTTCCAGCACACACTTCAGTCAGTATTTGCCATTGTGTCCAAGAGCAAGTCTTCTGATCTTTTGTATTGTTATTCTCTTCCTTCCTGATGACCACTACAGGCTCCACAGAGTTGCTGACACTGTTCTGTGCTACCATTTGTTACCTTAGCGTATTATGCAGGGGTTTTGTTTTGTTTTTAAAGGAACCATTTCAGTAAATCAAAAAAAAACTATTAAAGATATTCGTGCCTGTATTTATACATCTATATTTACAAGAGGACATGCAATATACTGTTCTGATTATGAAAACTAGTTTAAACTATGAGAAAAGAACAGACACTTCAATTTTCTATACACAAGTACAGAGTTGTGAGCACAGACAGCATATCCTCAAGTGCCTGTTTGCAAATATGAGAATGGAGTTACAAGTACAGAAAGGATATTGTGTCTTTGAAATGTCTAAACTGCACTTTCCATTTCAGAACTAGTAAAAAAACCATTGTAAGATATAACAATAAAATGAAAACTATACCCTCATATTTGTCTCTTATTTTTCAGTGTGTTACGATAAAAGCAAATTTTTTCAAAGCAATGGCTGTACCTGGTAATCTAAAGCATAATACATCACTTCTTTTAAAAACATCTATGTACAAATTCAAGGCAGAAAAGGCAGAACCTGGTCACATTTTGAAGCTGCAGACATCCGAATTTTGTAAAATTAATACGCTTACCACTTTCTTGTTCCAAATTTATGCTTCAGTGAGTTTGGTAGCTTTTTCCATTACTAAAAGAAAACCCCACTTTTAAGCATTATTTCATGTTGTGGTTTAGCCCCAGCAGGCAGCTAAGTGCCACGCAGCCACTCACTCTCTCTTCCCAGGAGGGATGGGGAGAGAATCGGAAAGGTAAGAGTGCAAGAACTAATGGGTTGAGATAAAGACAGTTTACCAGGTAAAGCAAAAGCTGTGCACACAAGCAAACCAAAACAAGGAATTCATTCGCTACTTCCACAGGCGGGCAGGTGTTCAGTCACTCCAGGAAAACAGGGCTCATCATGCGTAATGGTTTCTTGGGAAGACAAATGTCATCACTCTGAACGTCCACCCCCCTTCTGCTTCTTTACCCCAGCTTTTATTGCTGAGCATAAGTTACATGGCATGGAACAGCCCTTTGGCCAGTCTGGATCAGCTGTCCTGGCTGTGTCCCCTCCCAGCTCCTTGTGCACCCCCAGCCTCCTCACTGGCAGGGCAGCACGAGAAGCAGGAAAGTCCTTGACTTAGTGTAAGCATTGCTGAGCAACAACTGAAATATCGGTGTGTTATCAACATCTTCATCAAAAATCCAAAACAGCATCGTCATATGAGCCAGAACCTAGATGTTCCATAAAGCTCCCAGCCTCCCTCCCTGACAGTTTCGCCAGCCACAATCTCTACTTAACCTTGATTTTTCTTTCATTCCACTCCCCCCCCGGCCCCCCACTAGTTCAGATTATGCCCTCCTTTAAAAGAGAAAAGTGGTAATAGTGATTGGACAAACTACACTACAAAAGGTCTTAGATAGCAGCTGAGATAAAAATGGTTCCCACAGGCAGTTGGAAACCCATCCTTGTGGACCATCATATGCCACAAAGAATTCTGATTATCTGTGGCTTATCAGTGCAGCCAACTGCTTAACAGCTGTTTTATTCAAGTAAATCTTTGCCTACTCCTACCACTAAAATTAGGTAAAGCGACTAGTCCAAAGTTCAGAATTTAATATTCAGTTCAGTTCCAGCAAACTTTGGGAAACACATGGGAATTGTAACTCGTGCTAATACTTAAAGTTTTTGTTAATAAAACTTCCAACACTAACCTTACCTCATTGAACTTACCTCACTGATTTTATGCTCGCTATAAAACTATAGCTGTCATAATATTTTTGAATTACTGCAAAAGGAAGTCAATCATTCCAGAGTCAATGTTATTTAGCAACATAATGATAGTTATAAATTCAAAATACTTAAAACCAATTTACAAAACTATCAATCCTAGTAGTTTTTAAACTTTTGAAATTTCTGTCTCCAATAACATTCGAATTTTATTATACTTTAACAGATTAATAGAAAGTGAATTAAAAGGCCACAACGTTCTTTTTTGAAGTCATGCCAATGCACTTAGCTGCTTCATGAAAAAAATGTGTTGACTTCCATAATAATATAAAAACCATCAGTAAATAGCCATTAGCTTCATACATGATAAAAATAGAATTTTTATATGAACTGTTTTTCTCAGTTTAATTTTTTCGTAACAGTAGGAGTCTATCACAAATAGTTAACATAGCAATGGGAGTAATTTTTGAAAAGCACATTTAAGTTTGTAACCTACTCAGGACATTCAAAGAAAGGAGCTGCCTATAGGTAAACCTCTCAAACCTAACTAGAGAGTCTCTGTTACACTTGCAGGGATGAGCTGTACCCTTGACCCCACTCCCTCTCCCAATTTCACATGTCTCGGAGGAGAAACTTATGATTCACCCTGTTCTGAGACTGAAACACCTGTTTATGTCACCCACTTGCTTATCACATACTTTTTCATCAGTAGGTCCATCTGGAATCAGCTTGGCTACAGGCTTATCTTCCAGAATCTATGGCCAGCTCATAAATACAGTGATATAAAACAGCTTGGGCAATATTTTCCATTTATTCATAAGAACACAGCGAACAGAGAAGAAGGTTAAAATAATAAGCTAAACATACATTGTTTACTCTAAGTTTAACAGTGTTTTCTTCAAGAAGTATGCCATTTTGGCTTTTGTATCTCTCCTGCCCACATTCTTTCAGAGACAAGTTATTGCCTTTTCTCTGGAAATGGCCACATTTCTCTGAAGAGTGAACAAGCTTCTAACTACTTATAATCTTTGATTAAAAAAATCACCTCTAAATCTTCCTAAATATAAAAGCTGAGCGTGAAGTCCTCTCTCCCCCAATACACCAGGCTCCAGAATCTCCTTTGGCAGCAATAAACTTCAGCTGGTTTGATATCTATCTTGAGTACCAGCAAGTGAAGCATTACAGCTCTGCTTAGCTCCATCACTTGTTTTCAACACAAACCTTTGGTTCTCTCAGCCCTCCTAGAACTCAGAGCTTTCCTCCTTAGCTCTGGCTTTCAAGGCAGGTAAGCCAGGGAAACCCCCCTTGCTTATCTCCCCCAAAACTATTGCTGCTCCTTTCAAGCTTCTTCGGTGACTGCTTGAGTCTTCCAGAGTTCTCTGAAATGGTGGCCCCTGGCCATGCTGCTATTTCAAATTGAAATAACACTTAGGACTTTCTGAGTCTGGGGAGGTTTTTTCTTTGTTTCTTTTTTATAGGTGGCCTCAAGTGTTTCAAGTGAAGCAGCACCATCTCAGCCTTACTCAGCTAATTTATATTTAAGCTTTCTAGGTAATTCTGCTGATGTGTCTAGATCCAGTGATGCACACAGCAGGGAGCAGCATGCCACCTGCAACCCTGCCAGACTAGTCTGAAGTTCTACACTTTCTTTATTATTGGGAACTGCAGCAGTGCACAGGGAACTGCCCCCTGGGAGATACGAGTGAATCTCTCATATCTAGGGCCCTTGCAATATGAGTCAGATGCATGAGAAAGTAGGTCTAATAAAAATCTATTGCATGTGATCTGTGCATGCACAGTAAGCCAGATGATGTGTTGGATTTGCTGCATAAACTCAGATATAGTGCACCTTACACATTAACCTGATGCACGCACAGATGATGTACAAGAAGGCTCATGCCAGTTGTCTAGCTCATACACAGTCAATTTGATGCATCTCTCAGATGTACCAGACTTTCATTAATTTGGAATTTTAGATACTGGGATGTGTGAGATTAGCTAAGGGATTATCAGGGTTCCCTGAGCTACTGAGAATTAGTTAAATCCTGATAACTGATCACAAACATGCTCATTTTGCCACAAGCATATGATAAAACATCAGTGTTAGCATCAATTCTGTCCTTAAAACTTCACTTTCTGAGGAACAGAGCAGAGTTTGTTTTATTTTCAGCAAGGGAAGAACAGTTATGAGAAATACACGATATTTGTCTCATATCAGAACAGTGTACATTGTTTTGAATCATTAGACAGACAAAAAGATGATGTGGAATATTTGGCATTCCAGTAGTAATATTCTGCAGAGAAAAGTTGTCACATAAATTAGTACATCCACTTTGGCTATTTCTATGACTTGCCCATAAAAGAAGTACTTCTCAAGGTAAGAAACCTCACTGAAGATTCATTTTGCCAAAATCTGGCATATTCTCAATATTTACAGATTTCTTCTAGAGCTGGTAGTATCCAGACCCTCCTACAAACAGGTTTGGAAAAAGAATAAATAAATAAAAGGATAAAAATAGTACAAACCCTAGCTGGCTAAATTCTGTCCTAAGTATTAAACATAAAAAGATGCATGTGCTAGCAGACAAGTTACAAATCAACTTCAAAAATGAAGTCCTATCATACATTCATTGTTCTACTAAGCCAAGGATACAAATCTACTGGAATTCAGAAGTTAGGTCTGCTAAAATAAAAATTAAGAGACTAGATAATTAAATTACATCTTTCTAGAAATAAAACTAGAAGTTATATAGGAACAGATTACATCAGGAGAAATCTCAAGTTCCTTACTCAAATTTGAACCATATATTCAAAAACATTTGAAAGTATTAATGAGTCATATTAAAAGCAATTAAAAAAAAAGATTGAAAGTTCTCTAAATGGACCCTAAAAAGCCTACTTTGGCATGCAGTAAGGTACATTCTTAGTAAAAAGAATCCACTAGACATTAATAAGATTTTAAAAATGACAGAGGTCTCCCAGCAAGAACATTCTAAGCTATTCAGGATATAATAATAGCAATAAATAGTTCTTCAAATAGCAAAGTTTGCATGCTGTTCTCAGAGACAATATCTTGCTTTAACGGGAAGCTTGTTTCAAGTAAAGGCAGTATGTACTCTGTCTACAGCAAATTCTTATGCTTCCTGCAAGTGGTAGGCTGATTTAGGGGACACCTTCATACGTCTCAAATCAACCAAGAATAAAAATTGGTATTGATCCTGGTGTTTGTAAGGACAACTTTTTTTTATTTTTGAAAAACTAGATGAAAATAACCATTTTGCTAGAATTTAATGGCATCAACTGCTGATACTATCACTGATTAATTCTAACAGATGAAACCCCAAAAGAACTATGCTTCCGTAGCATGTCCTCAGTGCTATAAATGATCTAAATAAACATTTCAAACTCAATTACTGATGATGATTCCTGTTAGCAGTGTGGTGTAACTTTAGTTTTCCATTTACAGCATCTTGAAGCTTAACACATGACTCTAGGGGAATGAAAAAGTGCTGAATACATTCAGCTCAAAGTCCACTTCTTTAACTGAAGGAGGAGCAAGAACTGAGATTCTTTTTTGGGAGTAGGTAAAGCTTGGTATATGAACTTTAGAAGAAAATCTAAGGCCAAGATCTCAAAGCAAAAAAAAAAAAGACTCAAAGGATAACAATAAAAACTTTTTTCATACTAATATAAATATATACTTATAGCTAGGGCTGGCAATGTTTCTAGGACTCTTGAATGAAAGAATTAAAAACTGTCAGCATTACCTCAGTATGTTATCTGCACAAGTTACTGCTTCTCATGTGAATGGTAGTGTTGACTACTCTACACCAAAGATAAGCCAGAAAAAGAACAGCATCTTGCTTAATAGCTCACTTAAGGAAAACAGCTCTATGCCGAGAATGAAGAATAACAAAAGAACCGACATGTTTGTATGACTTGATAAAAGAGGCAAATGCTACAACTGTAATAGCAAGCTGTTATTCAAAATAAAGGATTCTGACTGATACAGAACTCAAAGCAATACGTAGCTGACCTGTGTATCACAATTACCTGATTTTAGCAAAAAGTCAACTTGAAAAAATTGGAAGAGTCACCCCAGTATAGCTCAGGAGTGGCTTTGGATGGTTTCATCAACAAGCGTCTGACACAGGAACTTGCCAGCTGGTCTAGTCCTGTAAGAGTACAGGCACAGGCAGTTCTCTCAACTTTTCCGATCAGTGCCTTACCCAGAAACAAGCTAAACTACCTACTAATAGCAACAACAGTGTATTTGTTATCTAATCTATGAGATCTTCCACAGTGCTAGGAATGGTAATATCCTTTCTGGAAACCTACGTCTATATTATCTGGAAAATAGCCGGATAGCCATACGTATGTTATGTCAGTTGGCTTTTGGACTAGAGAATGAAAACATATAATTTGCTAGTACAGATGAAGCCCTTTCTAGTACCTAACACAAATAACTCAAATAACTTTACTATGCTAGTTTGCAAGTGGCTTGAGAACAAGATTAAAAACATACTGTGAGTTGTGTGATAACTACTTATTTTCTTAAAAATCTCAATTCCAAAATAGTAAGTGGTGAAACTCCTACCAAAA
>VXAL01015732.1:47973-66040 GCA_013399475.1 Chauna torquata
CAATTTTATCAACTATGACTGTACAAAAGTGAAATAGCTCCTCAATACAGTGTCTTGGTAAATATCTGCATATGTTAATGAAAACTGCTTTTTTTTTTCAGCCAAAAGAGTAAAACGAAATTTACAGTTGCCTCAAAAATGAAATAAATTGTAATAGAAAAGATAATTTTATTGCAATTCAAATAATATTGATCTGGCGTGGCATTGCAGAGAAGTAAGGATAGAATCTTTTATTTTCATATACTCTAATCTGAAGAACTTTACTGCTCCCGTCATAAAGCAGAAAAGTTTAGTTCTAAACATTCAAAGATAGAAAAGACTGGAAGTACAGCAATATGCAAAATACATGTTCTGTTTGAATTTCAATGTACTACATGGTCCAGTAAAAGACTGTGCACTACGTTATCTTTTAGAGTTCTGAAACATGTAAGGGATCAGGAAAGCATAGTCTGGAGATCAAATATATCCAAGCACGACTTCTACAGTTTTGTTCCTTGCCCTGCAAGGACTCTATTTTCACACGATTTTGCTGTGTATCTAAATTTAAATATCAAAGATGAACCTCCATACAAATCTTTGTACTAGTAATCTGTCTTCCATGCAAGCCACAGACCAGATAATCACTTGTATTAGACTGGATATGGCAAGCAGGCATCAGGACCACTTTTTGCAGAAATACAAAGAAAAAGAATCTTTATTTCTATTGCTACTAGTGGCAATTTCTACCAGAAATTTTCTCCTTACTTCTTTGTTATTTGTCCTAAGTTTTAAGGCAACATTAGTGCCCTCAGTGAAATATTTCTACTGTGGTGTTCCTCCAAATTTACTACTGAAAAAACACTAAACATGTTTTAAAATAGAAGTAACCTCCTCCCATCTTTTTAGAAATGTTTTAAATTCAACCACAGACAGCATGCATACTTGGAAAACAGCAAAATAGTATTTATACGAAACATTATATGTAGAAATGGATAAAGATACAATAGATACTGCTTTTCATTTCAATTAGGTATTATTGGAAGACAGCTACAGTATTTATGAATAGTATAATCAATTCCAGAATCCAGTGTTGCTCTGATGGTGTTCAGAACAATGAATAAATGGTACAGTGTAAAAGTAATTAAACTAATGGAAAGTATTTTAAGTATTTTCTTGGATCTTCAACAGTTTAAAGGGGAAAATAAGCATGCAGCAAACATGATCCAGAACTGCTTTTATTTACAACCTCCTCAGTCCTTACCACCCTATACAAATCTTGTGCCTGATCTCACAGTGTAGGACAGCTGGAATAAAGTAGTCTTTAAAGATAAGGAACAGCTGTTATGCTTGTTTGACCTGAGGAAGAAGTTGAAAGACAAAAGCAAAAGGACATGAGAATGAAAATAGTCCTCATAAATGCAGTATTTGCAGAATTGTTTGACCTTATTTCTAACCAGCTCTGGTAATAGTATCTTACATGCACCTTGCTTGCATCAAACATACTTCCACTGAAAAAGAGAAGTAGAAGGGAAGCTAGTAAAGGCAATGATCATTCACAGTCCGAATGACTATAAAAACAGCCTATTTTAAAGGAAAATCATTACTGAGCTTCAAAAAGATCAAGAACACATTACAAGATGTCAGAATTAAGGTTTGCCTCTGCAAATCTAGTTTGACCCCTTATGTTAAACTAGACAGCCAGAGAATTTCTGTAGAAACAGAAACCAAACCATTCTCACCCATTTTATTCTATCTTCTGACCTCCTGCTCAATCCAACTTCACACCAGTACCAACATATTAAAAACTCTCTAAATACTTGCCTTTAACTCCCTGACTTTATCCTGTTAGACCTTAATTCTACAATAGTTAATACATTTCTAACACTAATCACAGTAAAATTCACAGTCTTAAAGGACATTTAAGAAGCACTCTCCACCAGCCCTGACGTTCCTGTCCCAGAGCTCTTCAGCAGTAGCATCTTCTGCAATCCACGCTCCTTTTTCACTCATCTCCCTCTAATGCTGTAGAGCATCTGATTTTCTTCAAGATGTTTTAGATTATTATTATTAATACCGGACAAAATCTCCTAGCCTTTACTTTCTTATTCCTTCACCAAATGCATCAGAAATATTTATTTGCATTTTTAAAACCATTTTTTTTCCCATTTTTCTAAGTCTTTTTCTTCTAGCATGGTACTGCTTACACATTTATCTGTAAAACTCAAAATGCTATCAATGAAAATACCCACAGTTACTATTAAGAAAGAATATTTCAAAAACAGAGAGACAGGTCTGAGGCAAAGAATATAGTGTAAATTCATCAGAACGCATGTAGAATCTTTAAAAAAACATAACAGCTGGTGGAATGGATACAGGTAGCAGAAGTATGGTCATATAAAAATAAGAAACCTACAAAATATGGTATTTGTAACAGCATCAGCAAAGTGTGACATTCTCACGACTTTATGTATCACATTTCCTTCTCAAAAATGTGGAAATGAACATTGAGAAAAGATATAAATGATGCAAGTAAATTGATCTATGAAAGAAAGTATGCACATTCAGCACAAGTGCAGAGGGAGCAATTCAAAGACTTTCTTCTTTGTATTTCACAGAACAGATAACTAAAAATTATACAGATTCAGGTTACTTAATGCCACAAAACAGTATTTCTTTAAAAAAAATACTACTGCATTACAAATTATTGCACAGAAATAATGCAACTATTGCTATAGCAGTGAAAAGGTAGATTATGCTGCACGGGAAATACAAATGCAAAGGATTTGTTTGAAGAGCTAAGATTTCAATTACAATGCCACAACAATAAAATAATCACAGGAAAAGAATCAAATTGGAAGTAACATCCCAAATTGAGAAGTGCAACAGTCAGCTAACTCAACAGTTTACAAACATTGTTAACCACTTACATGACCAAAGGTCTAAAAGAACATTTTTCAAAGGCTGCATGATTTCAGAACTTTGTTACAATCACTTTTTACCTAGTCAAGTTCAACAAATGTTAATTAGTATTCTGCATTTGAGAACATTTCAAATTTTAATTAAATTCACAGCCTTCTCATTAACTACAATTCTTTAAAAAAAATTTGCTCTACGGATATTAATATCCTTATTTAACTAGGTGCTATCATGCATAGTAGTTGTTTAGCCCAGCTTCTTTTCAAGTGTGAGACCGCTATTTTCATGGCTCAGTGTGCACAACTGCAACTCCTCTGCGCAACAACTGGAAACTAAGATGATTGTTCCCATATGTCTGTGCCAGCCAGTCCACAAGGATTTTTATTTACCAAAGCCTTAAGGCTACACAACTTAACTACCATGACTTACCATTGTAGAGCTGTAAAGGACCAAATCTACTTCAGAAAGACAGCTTTTGCCAAACATGTATTATCCTTCACTTGTCTAAATGAAACGGTACATTTATGCCTTGGTTTCTACGTCATCCAATTTATAAAACGAAAAAACACCTTTCACTTTAACACAAAACAAAAATGGAAGCCACAAAATGGGATTCCATTAAGTTTACCATACCAGCTATTTGAAAATACACCAAATAAGGACTAAATCAAATTATTCAGGAGAAAATACAACTGCTGTTTCTTTTGCAGGAAATAATTTGTAAGTATCTTTTACATACAAAAAATGACAAATCTTTAAAAAAATTCTAACAGTCTGCATCACTTGATGATTTTAGCTATGGAAAGTAGTAGAGAAATGTAAAGCATTATGTCATCATATTATGTTATCACTTGGGACATTGTGTAACTTCTCTTTGCCTTAGTCGATCTTATTTAGAGGTTTTCCTAAATACTAGCAGGTCACCTGTGACACCACTGATCTTTCACTGACTTAGATTCTTACTTTCATTTTCATTTGATACCAAGACCTAGAGATGTCTTTCCTTCTAAAAGTTAAACAAGGAAAAAAACACCACATCACTATAATGTCATTATTATTTAGAATTCTGTCAAGAAAAGAATCAAGCTATTTGAGCCTTATTTGTCAATATAAGCCTCCCCAAAGATTTCTGGACCACTACAGCTGTAGAAGCTTCTCTATTTCAAATAGGCCATATCTTCTTTTATTAAGCAGCACTGCTTGTGCTGCAAGCATAATTTTTTCCTTTGCAGAGAGAGAGGACAGGCTGAGAATGCATCTTTGCACCTACCACAGGCCTGAGTTTTGGGGTTAAAAGCAATACAAGTTGTGAGCTAAGAATTCTGTTACCTATATTAGGAAAAGCAAATCTCTTCAGTGAAGAAGGATGTTCCCAAACTGAATCACTGATTTAAAAAAAAAAAAAAGGATACAGTTTGCAGTCTCTGACCTTTAGCCCCAGCACACAGGCTGAATACTCCACATTATATCCTTGTATTGCATTCTTAACACCCACGTAAAACAACATACACTAGCACTGTGTAAGAACTAAAAGTCTACTTTGTCCCTACCTTTCTGTAGCAAATTTTCACCTCGCTGTATGTACTCTACATAAGGACCAACCTCATGGATGATTTTGTATCTTCTTTACTTTTTCCCCCAAGATAGGAGACAAAACACCAGCCATCCGTTGCCCTTTTCACTTATATAAACCATGAGAGCCACTCGTCCTTAATGGCCCTTAAGGCCATTCATGGACCCGTCTCCCTTCAGTCACCAGACTCAGTAATTCATTTCTTCCTTCAAGCGACTCTAGTCCTTACCTCCAACTGTTTCTTAAGCATAAAAAACACCTCCCTGCAAAATATGCAAAACTACTTCAGCACACTTAATCACAATATAAGCAATACTTAAAGAATACAAAGGATCGTTTCTGAAGCAATCCTATCAAAGTTCCTCTCAAAATATCTCATTAGAGCAAAAGTTTTAAAATAGTAGATAACATTACTAATATTTTTCTAATCATTTCCATCCACTAGAATCAAGCCTAACTGAAGCTTAATTTATCTTATCACAGTAAATTTTACTTAGTTGTAAAAACCTATTAAAACTGTTTAATTGAATATTGTTTTAAATAGCAACCAGGTAATGTTCTGTAAATCTAAGAACTGGGAAAAGAGAAAACATTTATCATTTTAATTAAATAAAATAAATGAAAATGAGAAGTGTTTTGACAGTAAGACAAATCTAACATTCATTAAACTATTTGTCCCAAACAACTTACATAAAATCTTTACACATCAAGTATACAAGCGCTTATCTTTGTACTTTCATCTTTCCCATTTTCTTTTCATCTCTGTTTTCCTATCTCTGGGTACTATTTTCTACAGGTCCCACAAAAGTAACCCCCCACTCTTTTTAGTCATCTTTTCCTCAGGCAACAATTCCGTTTCAAATTTTTATTTAAAATAAATAAATAAATAGTGTTCCCAAATATATAAGACAGAACATTTAAAGCTATTATCAAGAACGGACTGAATCTGAAGAAAAAAATAATAAATATTTAATCTTCCTCTGGATAAATGAATTCTAGTGTGTAACTCAAAGCAGAAAATAAAAACAGTCCCCAAAACATCTTTGGGACTGTATTACCTGTCATGCATTTGTCATACGAAAAAGCTTCATTTGTAGTACTATAGAGTTATTGAGGTTGGACCAGGTCTAAAGAGGTCTCTAGTCCAACCTCCTGCTCAAAACAGTGTCAATATGGAATTCAGACTGTGCCATTTGACATGCCTTCAGTCATCTTGAAAACCTCCAAGAATGCAGGTTCCACAGCCTCCCTGTCCCTATTCTTAGGGTGACTTTTTTTCCATCCTTAGTCATAACCTCTAGCTGGTTATGTTGATTCAGTTCAAGCTATAAAACTATCTACCTTGCTATAGAAAAAAAAAAAAAACACTGGCCCTATATGAATTCCCATTTTCTTACTACTTTAATGTGCTTTTTGAATAGTTAGAGGTGATCCAGGGAGGGAAATGATCAAGAAAGTTGGGTTTTCTACCTACAGCATTACTTTTGAAACCACTTGTACAATTTTGTCATGCCATTACAAAATGGTAATTTGGTGACACAATTTGCTATTATCATTTCTGCTGGAGCTTAGACTAAGTAATCTCCATAAATCATAAAATTTTACTTTAAATTTTCATAAACAAATGTGCTAATCTGTTCAAAAGGTACGTTACTATTAATCTCTCTCAAGATTTTAGTATTATGTTGGCTATCTGGTTACTGAAAACTCTAATAGTTCACTCAGTCTGCTGCATAACCGAAGAATACAACCTCGCATAGCAGTATTATGGAATTCATACTGCACACCTAGATAGGAATGATGCCTTCTTTCTAGCTATGTTTCCCTGGAGCAAACAGCAGCATCCACAGGTTTCACATACTCCAAAAACTGTAAGAATGAAGTTGACTAAAGACACGTGGAAAGTGCGCAGTACCGGGCACAGGACTGGTGAAAGTGAGTGCTTCTACATATCTGTCCCTTTCAGCCATGCAGCACAAACACAGAGAAAACAAGAAGGACTATTCCAGCTCCCCTCCTAGTCCTTTTTGGGAAATCTACAAACACATGTAAACATATGAATAGGACTATAACAAAAGTACAAGTGACTATACAGTAAATACCAAAAACCATTATCAATGTATGCTCCAGAATCAAAAACTGCTATATATTCTTGTTAATTAAATTCCCACTTGCGTATTTTTATTTAAAATAGTTAACACTTTTTTTATATATATATGCCACCTTTTTCTTCATAAAACAGCAAGCAATGTACATTTTTAAGACAGAAAAAAATAAAACCTTACTGTTAGTAAATGTATTAGAGACTTAGAAAAGGAAAAACTAGCAAAAAATTACCAACATCTTAAATGGCTTAAATTCATTTATGATGAATCTGAAGTCATTTCATATGTTAATATTGCTATTTGTGGTGCTCAGATTGCTGAAAATCAAGTCTGAACCTAAAAGGTTCAGATCTGAACCTAGATACATTTGGGGGAAAATTCTTGATTAAAATCACATTATGTTCAATCTTAGCTAAACATATTATTTCAGTCAAGATGGTAATCAGTACCTTGAAGATGAGTTTTCATCTTGTTCACCATCTTTAGCACTGTTTGGATAGTGCATGGGAACCAGGTGTCACCCCCCAGCTTTGCAGTTAAGTATTGTACAGGGGCACAACTCAAGGCTCCTGATGAGGGATGGTGGCTCAGATTTCCTGCAGCCACACTGAGACATTCTCATTGCCAGCTGGTTATTGGAGCCTAAAAGCTTATTGCCAACAGACACATGAAACCACTAACAAAAAACAAAATTCATGGTCAGCCCTGGTGGACTTCTGATCTTCTTCCTCGTTCTGTTCTTCTGAGCTGTCCCTGGCAGTAGTGCAGCTGGTGCTAGACATTTCCAAAAGCAGGTTGGACAAAGCCAAGCAAATGTGAAATGTTTAACTTCTGTCTCCATAGACAGCTAGGGTTCTCAAGCCATTCTAACGCACTCTTGAACTGGGAGCAACAATTATCCAGCATGCAAAAAGGTTTCAGGGGTAGGCTGCCTGAAGCATTTTACCCCAGCTGTGAGAGAAGCACTGTTATTTACAGGGCTTTTCCACCTGATCTGATCCAGAATGTCACTTCACAATTCTGAGCTGCTCTGAGAGCAGCCCTCCTCTCTCAGCCACATGAACATTTTTGTATGTCACTCAATTATTCTATTCTCACTGAGAAAGGTAACAGCAAACTTATGAGGCTGATGAGTAAATGAAGCAGTTGTTCAGAAAGCTTCCTCATTATACTTTCTTTACTTCAAAGACGCAGGGAAAGCAGAACCATGTAGAAGTGGTACCTTCTGATTTTATTTCTAATCACATTGATGGACAAAAGCTTTGTTTTAAAGTTTACTTCTGTGTAAGCACAGCATTTTGCTAACCTAAGTGCTCTTTTAGTTTAACCCTTTGAATTTACTGCCTTGCCACTATGCTCCTCTCTCGTGTTCCAAGCTGTCACAGGGGCCCACAGAATGTGAAAACTGTATAAAAAGGGAAATGACTGGCAAATTCCACCTGATATAAAACTTGATTTGAAATGCACAACACACCGTCAGGAAAGCTGTGAACAGCTGTGGAGTGACAGAGTAAACGGTACACAAGCCTCCAGAATGGTGCTGTTCAGTGGCTGATCTTTCCTTTGCACAAAAGACAGACTTCCCAGAACAGTACACTGACAGTACAGCAAAGAGACCACACTGAAATATCTGGCCCGGCCTGATTTAAGATGAAAAAAAATCACGGAACAATAGAAAAATACCATTTCGAAGTAAAATTCTTAGAAAAATACAAACACGAGAGTGAAATAACCTTAGTTATACCGTTATTATTGCAAAATTAAAAACAGATTTACATTTCAAGCGATATCAAATATCAACATTGTAACAGAAAGTAAAACAAAGCGGTTGCAGTTTGTTCCAAGTATTCTGTGCTGTCTTGCTTTCATTTGCTCTTCATGCAAAGAACTGCCAAGAAGGCAATCATTTCACAGCCCTTCTCTATAACCAGATTTGTTTAAAAGAAAAAACAGATTGCAGTAAATATCTACTATAATCACCTTTCCTCTTCATTTTTATTCTTTTCTGTATTAATACATGCATGCTCAGACTTCACCTCTGTCCATTGACAAGATTATGCTTACAATTTACAAAATTTCTTTGTAGACATTTACAGATTTCACAGTTCATTAATCTTCATACAGCACACCTGCCAGTTTATGCATATTATCTAAAGCAATGATACACTAAAGTGCTAAGTTTGTATCAGAATTGCTAATGAAATGAATCTTTTTTCTCCACTGAGCTACACAGCTGAAGTGAATGTATTTGCATCAACTTACATCAGTTTTTTCCCCATAAGAGCAGTAGTTAAGTACCAATTACTGATAAAATGCCAATATGGTATAAAATTGTACCATCTTCCACTTTTTGAAGTATACAAATGGTAGTCTCATTTCTTTAAATCAAGAAGGATCATTTTTGCTGTTTAACCTCTTTCCTGCTTCAGTAACAGCTAAAGGCTTCATTTTAAAAGTTAACATATATAGCTTTTTCACAATGGCAAAGAAAACCTCAATAAGTCTAATATTCTTCCTTTTAGCAATTTTCTATGGAATACAGTGACATTTTCAGTGTTCTGTAGCTGAAGTAGCCTGACCTTGACTTATTTTTTATCTGACCTCAGGGTTTTCACATCATTAATAAAGACAGAATCAAAACAAAGGCTATATACATCAGGGTAGGGAAAGTTTGCATAGTTTGGCACTATTACCATATATACCCTTAAAATGGAACAAAATGAAACGCATGTAGCAGAGGTGGTGAACCTTCTACGGACTGGCTCCAATTTCTTTTCCTAATGGCAATAAACCATTTTCAGACCTCCCAACTCTGGCCACCATGATAGTTATTGCTTTACAGGATTATATCTTCGTTTCAGCTGTCAATAAAAACTTCAAATGATAGCTTTTTAAGTCAAATAAAACTATAAAAAACACTGACATCACTAAGATAACAGAAGCGCTGAACAAAAAGCACATCATGTTTAGATCTAGATTCAGCTTGCTTACCATTGGTTTTAAATTTTCTCTCAACATGCAACAAAACACCATTGTATCTGAAATCTGTTCCACCTACCATTGTTCAAAGAACATTAGCTATACTCATCAAAAAATCAAGATGTCCTCTTAGTTCTGATGATCTGCTATAGTAAATACATGTAAATCGGCTATCTGAATAAACAGATACACTAGACTTTTCAATATACTAGTCTAGGATATTGAAAAGATATACTGCTTTTCAATAGTAGCTGACATTCTGCAGAGCCTAAGGATCATTATATCTCTGCTTGCACTTTGTTTCTCACCACTGAACCAAACTAATTATGAGCTCAAATTTAAACTATGCTTAAAGAAGTAATATTTTCTGAGTTAATTTTGCTGACATCATGAAAACTCCAGACTTTAAACAATACAAGAAATAATTTGTTTTACTGAATAACAAACACTGATACAATTCAACAACAATGGAAGTGAAACTAATGAACTTCCAGGGATACTTGAACTGCACGTAACAATAATAAATACCAACAGATTACTTCTAAGTGTTGTGCCCTATTTGACCTGGCACATGAGGGAGGTGGGGGAACATCAAGTGGAATCTGGGAAGTCAAGAAGAATAAGTATTGTACCGCAGGGGGGTCAGTACTGGGTCCACTACGGATCAATCTTCATTAATGATCTGGGTAATGGGGGCAGCAGGTACCCTCAGCAAGTTTGCTGATGATTTGAAACTGGGAGGAGTGGCTGATACACCAGAGGGTCATGCTACCATGCAGAGGGACCTAGATGGGCTGGAGAAAAGGCATGATAGGAACCTCATAGAGTTCAGCACATGAAAGTGCAAAGTTCTGCTCCTTGGGGGAACCATACCTTGTACCAGTATGTGTTGGGGTCCACCTACAAAGAAAGTAGCTTTGCAGAAAAGGGCCTCATGGTCCTGGTGGACTAAAACTTGAACATGAGCCAGCAATGTGCCCTTGCGGCAAAAAAAAAAAAAAAAAAATTTTCCTGCATTAGCAGAGGTGTTGCCAGCAGATAAAGAGAAGTGATCCATACCCTCTATTCAGCACTGGTGAGGCCATGCCCAGAGTATTGTGTCCAGTTCTGGGCTTCTCAGTACAAAAAAGATATGAACATATTAGATAGAGTCCAATGAGCAGTCACAAAAGGATTAAGGGTTTAGTTAAGGGATTGGAGCACCTCATACGACAAAAGGCTGAGAGCACTGGGACTCTTTAGCCTAGAGAAGACAAGGCTCAGGGGGATCTCATCAATGTGTACAAATACCTGAAGGGATGGTGTAAAGAGGATGGAGCTGTGCTCTTTTTGGTGGTGCCCAGTGCCAGGACAAGAGGCAAAGGGCAGAGACAGAAACACAGAAGGTTCCTTCTGAATATAAGGAAACACTTCTTTTCTGCTAGGGTGACTGAGTACTGAAACAGGTTGCCCAGAGAGATTGTGGAGTCTCCATCTTTAGTGATGCTCAAAAGCTGTCTGGTCATGGTCCTAGGCAACCGGTTATAGGTGTTGTATAGGTGTTTGAGCAGGAGGATTGGATGTGACCTCCAGACGTCACTCCCAACCTCAGCCATTCTGTGATTCTGTGAATCACATGCTATTGCATCATATGCAGCTACTGTATCCAAACTCTGAAGATAGCCTTAGAGTTCCATTATTAAACTAAATAATAATAAAAGGCTTGTTATGATATAACTGAGATCTCATTGAAGTTTTCTTTTAATACAGGATTTACTGAACTGATTTAACTACTGCAAGGTGATTACAAAGTAATCCTGTTTAGGCAGGGAGTTGACACTGCATCTACCAACACCTTAGCTCAGGATTAAAACTGACCTTTAATAGTTACTTTCACCTCTAGAAAGAAGCCCTTCAAGACAGGTCATGACCTTGTTTTAGGACAGCATAAAATTCTGCAGTGATAATTAACAAAATCTATTCTACAAATAGAAGACTTGGACATGCAGAAAGAAAGAAGTGTGCAAAATGGTATTAACTTTACTCATCTGGGAACTACAAACAATAGCTTGTACAGTACAAAATTCCTTCCATAATGGTTTCCACCTGCTGGAGGGATGCCATTTGCCCCCCGCATATCCCTGCGGCTGCTTCCCCATATGCTGCTGGAACCCACTGCCCTCCCTTTTAGACAAGATCTGAGGCCTGGAGATAGAAGATTCAGTTGCTCTAAGCAGACACAATCTTTTCCTAATTCTACATTGCAGAGAACAAAACCAGCACAACATCAGTGCTGGATTACCATCACAGAACACTGGAGACATTAGCTTACTCAGCCTCAAACCCAGGTCTCAGAGTGCCCAGCTGGCAAAATAGTACTTTTATTCCTCATCTACCTGCACTGGCAGGCCACATGCATGATCACCATTTCAATGACATTTACTCATTTTCAGCTCTTTAGCAAGATGGACACCTTTTTTCACGCATCAAAAGCCCCTCTACTCTATCATGGCTCTCTTGTTGGAAGGATCGTATTTTCTGCAGGAAATGTATGAGCTTCATTCGAGGAGCTTTTGATTTTTTGTTGTTTGATTTAACACATATACATATATATACACACACACATTTAATACATATGTAATACGCATACCGGAAACAAAGCATCTATGGCCTCTGCTGATACTTGCAATTACACCTATCCCACATTTAGTCTCACACATAGCCAAATGTAGTATTTTCCACAAAGATTCATGAGAAAGATAAACATTGCCTCTACTCCACCAGAGTTCTCCAAACTAAAGATTATGTGGAAATGTAGAAGCTCCTTTTGAAAGGTAGGATATTTACAAGTACTGAAGAAAAACCACTGCCGAGTTATATGAAGTTGATATTTGTAAAACGGTCACCAAAAAGACTCCCCATAAAACAGAGGAGGTATAAAGGGAGTTTGGAAAAGTTTTATTAGATCTACTCCATTTTGAACTTTCCTGTCTTGCTGCATCACATTTAGTTTGCAGAGGATGCTCTGAGTTGTAATTCTAGTACATTTCTGTCTCTCATGATAAAATTACTAATTTTCATAAATTTCAGAGAACACTTCAGTAACAAGGGAATGCAGTCTGAAGGCATGAATTTGCTAACTGAAATGCACAATGATAAAAGTTATTTAATTTTTATTGTTGCATGTTGGCCCACTGGCCAGTCAAAAGATATGAAGGGCAAGTAAGAAGGCAAAAGAAATAAGGGAAAAAAGCAGGCATTTCCACCCTGCCTGTGCAAGCAGCACAAACAGCCTGTTTTCAGCCATCTCATAGCTAATACTATACCTCAAAGTTTTAGCATTCAATGAACGGGCTATGGTCCTAGTAAATAATTTTTACTGAGGTGCCTTCTTGCATATATTAAGGATGCATTCTTTGTTTTTGTCCAGATGGTGATAAGAAGCAGGGACGCTGGCTACCGGAGTAGATGTAGCCAACTACAAATTCAGGCTGCTGTCCAATTTTTGTGCTGCTGGGGGCTCCGGCACATGTCTACAGGATGCTCACAGTTTAACAGAATCTCTCTCTGATAAACTGCATAACCATAAAATATACCCCCACCACCACCTTCTACATAATCTGTGCCAGAATTTTTAATCATTATGCAATTTTTATTGCATAAAGCAATAAAAATACAGTAAATAACTTGTATTTATTTAAAGGAAGTCTACTAGGAAGGCTAGCAGTTTTGATTTGAAGACTTCTGAAGTTATGGAATCATCCAGTTCCCTTACTACAGTTTCCACAATTAACCATCCTTCCCTACTGTCAAACTTTATAAAAAAAACTTTATTGTTGTATACTGTTTCAAAATTTCTCAGAATAATTATTAGTGCTACACATAAAAGTGGTAAGGAGTGTTAGCTCCTTACCAAACATTAGCATGTGAAACCTTTGACAGTGTTCTCTTAAAAAGGATAAAAATTTGTCCATGTTTTACAGACTTTAGACAAACCAGGGCCTAGGGGTGGGTGTTAAACTAAAGCTGAGAATTCCCAGTCTGTACAAGTTCTTCATTCCCTGAGCTTCCCCTGTGCAGCCATCTTAGATGGGAAGGGGGTGGGGGTAGTCTTGCATAACTTCTGCCTTGCTGTTTTTCAGCTGCCTTTTTGTAATCTCCCTCCACAGACAAATGCTCAAATCCATTTATATTCTTTTACTATATTCATCTCAGCTCCTTCTGCCATTTAGTCCGCAAGCATTTCATATGGGAAAGGGTTCACACCACTTTTTTTTTTTTTTTTTTTGCCTAAGGTGCAAGCAAAATTTACCATATTCATCCAGGCTCTTCCCACAATCAAAGGAGAGAGACTGACACTTTCAGAGAGTCATTTATTCTAAAGTGTCTCAATAACTAGTTCAAATTAGACTCCTAATAGTTAGCTGAATTAAATGAAGGACTAAACTACCATGCACTCTTTATTCAAAGTCCATTCTAACAACACCACCTAACGCAGTATATTCAAAAGAGGCGAAAAGTATGTTTAGGCTAACCACACATCTTTTGCGAGTCCCAGCATTACTTAATTCCAGAAACTTCTCTTCATTTCTACCCTCCTGTTTAATCTTCTAGCTGAAAGGTTGTACAGCCTGTGACCTGCTTACAACAACTCTGAGGGTTTAAAATAACAAACTAAGGTACTGTTCTTTCCTGGAAAGTCGTGGCTTGAGAAACTCATGGGTAAGAGCATGCTTTCTTTCTACCAATTTAAAATAAAGAACTTTTTCACGAGATTTGAGACTTGATACATATCCATCAAAGTAGATAAAAGTAATAAAGCATGCAGTGCATCTTAAATGGATTAAAAATAAGATGTAATTAATATTGCCCAAAGCATATACATCACTGAAGTGTGTCAAGATCAGGTAAATGGCTGACATAGCTTAAAGTTTAATACAGCTTATTTAAAGTCTCTGCATCATAGGTAAAGGCTGCACATGACAGCACGCTCTGTAACTCTTTACTCCAAAAGTAAACAGAAGAAATTTTGAGGCAAGTGCAGTTATTCCCCATTTTAAGTCTGCAATTAGATCAGAATTATTTGATAAATCATTTCAAATAAGTGCTGCATCTGTATCTGTGTATAATGAACTGGAAATTTGTTTTATGTTGCTTCTAATGTATCTTGAAATGTATCATATCCCAAAATGAAGTCTGGTATTTAACCCAATACTCAGAGGCCTTCATTTTCATATGATCTCCCAGGAAAAAAAAAGAAGTTACATTAATGTGTATTCGACCCTTCTGCCAAAAGGCCCTTGTACATGAACACACTACTACAGCAACTTTTGACTAAAATTACTTTCCATAAGAGGTGGGCATCAAACAACTTTCTCCATTTCCCTTTACAAACAAATCTTAAGAAGAGAAAAGAACCTCAAAAAAATGTTGCGTGATAAAATCATTAGGTAAACCCTACTCACAAAGCAGAAGATAGAAATCACCTAGATTTCTATGGGGAATATAAAATAGTTCGCAGTGTTTCAGTTTCATCAGTTTATGAGGTAATGTAATTATTAAAATCTAACAACAATACATATGAAATATAAAACAATTTCTGATGATTCAGTCACAGTTCAGGCTCAATTGATTTACAAGTCAATACTGAGACAGCATTAACTCTCTACAACCAAGATATACTGTGAGGACGTTTATGAGAGTTTTGGCTTGCTTTGTTTGTAAGTCTCTCCTATCTCCAATGACCTGCCCAGTTTATAGTGTTATTTCATTCAGAAGTAAAACAAGGCTTGTCATCAGAATGATTTGGCTTACACAGAAATAAAGGGTTAAAGTAAATAATCAAAACCAAGACCTTATACCTTACACTGACTAGAAACTACACTGAACATATCTTTCACTAATCCTATACTTTAACAGATTTTTTTTCTTCTTTGAAACCTGGAAGAATCTCATACTATTGGTATAAAGTAACACAATCAGTTATATCACAAATAACATATTAGACAAAACTAAAGGAGTTCATTCTCTGCCATTATATAGCATTCCTTGTATCAAGCTACCTCTCTGATCATTCTAACATTAATTTTTCATTTGGTTTCCTTGAGAGACTAACAATAAGCAGGCCCAACACAAACGTACATGTACAACGTACAGATAAGACATACAGTATACATAGATAATGAGAATCTTAGAAATATTTATTTCCTGCTTCCATGAGACTGACGAGCTTAAGTTAACTCAGTTTTTTCCTCCTAGAGCTTTGTTAGCCAGAAATTTGAAACACTCTGTAAGACTCCCATATACCTTAAATAATATACTTCTCTGAATAGAAACCATTTGCACTGTATAACTGAATTTCAGAGACATTTGTGTTTCTTGAATGGGGTACATACATTAAAAATAAAATGAAAGTTATAATAGGAAGCAATCTAAATAATATTGCGTGCTCCAAGCCTATGAAGTTTTTTTTGGTTGGTTGGGTTAAAAAAAACAGGTAATGGACAACCTTTTTAACATTGGATTTACACATTCCATTAAATGTAACAGCCATCTCAACCTTGTATTCTGTTACCCATATTTTTGTGATCTGATTTTGTAGATACATATGTAACTGAAGCACTGGCCTGGTTTAAAGACTGAAATTATTCATATCTTTTAAATAAATGTTGACTGCATTAGAAAGAACCACAGATCAGGCACCCTTGAACAGACCCCTTCAAAATATATCAGTAGGTTCACTCTTCACACTAGAAATACACAGTAGAAAAGCATCAGGCCAGAACAAACAAAAACCAAACTCAGTCAACTAATAGATGGGGAAAAAAAAAAAAAAAAAGGAATTAAATCACAACAAAGCCATTAGGGCTCAGCTCCATCTCTCTCCACCCCCACATTGAAGCCAAAGAGAATTAGGCTAAAATGCACTGATAAGTACTTTTAAAAGAAATTACAGAATGAGATCTGCTGTGCTACCAAAAAATAAATACCAAATAGATTGATATTTAAAGGGTTTTATATTATTTCACTATTCTTTAACATATTGTCTTCTACACAGACTTGCAACAAACATCACCAGCTTGATACACACTATTAACTAAACATTTATATTGCATTTTATGATTAGAAGAAACCATACCTCTGTCTGAAGTATGGCAGCTCTCTGTTCTTTGGCAGTAAGTGACTCTTTGAGCACTTCAATGTGTTGCTTGCAATCCGAATTCTGATTGCTAAGGGTTTCAAGCTTAGTTTGTAAGGCAAGAAGTTCTGATTCTTTCTTTGAGAGTTCTTGTTTCAGTTGGTCAATCTGTAATGGGGCAAATAAAAGGTCAGATCATTAATTTCATTTTTAATTCGTAGTTGCAACTTGAAATCTGAAAGATGAGAATGACCAAAATATAATACAACTCAGACACCTCCTGTAAATTCTGGAAGAGAATTAAGATGCGAATAAGAACTTTTAAGTCACATCTTCCATCATGTTTTGTGTAATTTCAAGTAACCTGTTTTAAGAATGATTGTCCTGCTCTTTCTGAAGTTAAAAAAGGAAACTCTTAAAGCTTAAACATAATGATTTGGCCTATAAATTCAACATAGACCTCACTTAAGTTCAAAGGAATTTATCCTGTGTGAGGCAAGTCTGGCAGGACAGAAAATATGTATAAGAAAAAAAGTTTTCATAAAAGTATAAATTCAAGCCAATAGCCTATTCCTTCCAACTGTGTGATTCTTGTGACTTAAGTTATCATTGGTCCAAGTGAATCAAGGTTTTTAGGAGCCTGATGAGGAAATGCAGGCATCTTAGTAAGGAGAGGAAAACAGAGAAGTAGAACTTCAACCTTACTCTTCTTACAAATTTGTTGCTGCCCACCATCCCCACCTCCTTTTTTCCTCTCTGGCAGTTCCTATGGAATTCTCAGGCACTAGGAAAGCCAAGTCAAAGAGATTAGCTTAAGAGAAGTCTAGGGAAAATGTCAGAAAAAAATTCCACAGAATGAAAGGTCTACGAGACTGTATAAGTATCCTAGGGGAAAAATCAGAAGCCCATTCGCTAAGAAGGAGCTTCTGAATTCTGAAGGATGTTCATCAGTAGATGTCATGGAATTGTGATTATTCTTCCCTTTCTACAATGCTAAGTGGGAGGAGTGGTCGCAGAATATGAAAGTGTGGTGAATTTTGAATACATTAATCTGAGCAAAGCTCTGGACAATACACAGAGCAATGCTAAAGGATGGCAGATTAGGTGACATGTAACTATTCTTTTTAAAGTTCTGTGAAATAACACTGGTCACCAGACAAGTTCAGATGCATCATCTCATTAGGGTTATTTGAAATAAGACTCCTCAGTGCATCAGCATAATTAAAAGAAACCACATTTCTTTTATATTTGGAAAGTTTTCTTGATAACTGTAAGGCCTAGACAACTTTAAAATTCAAGTTTCAATTCTGCAATGACCAGAGAAGTGCTAGAGTAGCTTTTTCTGTTCTCTTACTTCAGTTGTGTCCCAACAGACACTTGGGATGCAAGAAGTCTAGA
>VXAL01015732.1:71863-99652 GCA_013399475.1 Chauna torquata
TTTTATTTTATTTTTTAAGCAAGTGCCTTATGTTCATTAGTTCATCATTTCATGAATCAAGTGTTCAAGGTGGAGAGCTGGGAATAAGCCATTACAAAATGTAACATTATATATATTTTCTAAAATTTTAAGGCAATTACAAAAAATATCAGAAAAGAATTATTAGAACTCACAAGAAGGATTACTTGGAGAGAACTCATCTTTACCTAGAGAGCAGCTGAGCAAACTGAAATTGAAGGAGGGAAAAAGTCCAGATAGAACAACAACTTAGACATCAAGCTTTACTTCTGATGAATTTTAAAATAATGAACAAGCAATACTGTTTAGTGAGCCTGATACCAAGAAAATGCTTGTGTTGAAAAGGGTCTATCTGAAACTTTTGTTCACATATTTAAACACCATTAAGATATTAATAGACCTTACCTTATTTTTCATGAACTTTGTGTGACTCTTGTAAACTTCTATTTGCTTGATTTCTTCTTCTCGGTCCTCTGTATTCAGAACTCCATTTGTTTTTAACATCTGTATTTCATCTTCAAGATCTCTTATATTGCGCTCAAGTGAAGCTATTTTTGTATCCTAAATTATATAAAAAAGAATATTGAAAATAATATGAAAGTTGTATATTAAGGCATAACAAGAGTATTTCTGTACCTGCAGAAACAAATAATAAGACCCCAAAAAATAGATGGTAAAAATACAGATTGCACATACACGGTCATAAACCAAGAGTAATTCTATTGATATTGGTTTAAAGAAATGCAGATTTTAGATCTCTTTCACCACCAGAAAAAAAAAGTGCAGTGTTATGTTCTATTGCATTGTCTATAGAGATCACATTCTGGTCAAAATCCTCTTCTTTCCTATACAGTTAGGAATGAAGGGAGAAAGGAAGATGCCCTATTTTCCACATGTACATGATAACATACCTTGATTGCTCTCCTAACTGCCTAGGCCTGGCTGTTATTCCAAGCTGTTAAACACAAAGGGTAAATTCAGCTTAGAGAGGCCAGTCCATCATCACTGCAGGAAGACAGGCCGCTTCATTATGTGACTCGGCCTAAGGCAGTTTCCAAGTTTCATCAGAGTTTATACTTCTGCCTGCTGTCAGGAGGAAGAAAGGTTGTTTCCTCACATACTTTTCCTCCAGCCATATCATTAAGGGATATTTAGCATTTCTATTATGAGTCCCAAAAAATAGACAAACCCACAAAAACAACCACTGAAAATTTCTGTATAACAGACAATAGCTGCCACATGTGCCAGCACAGCACTGACAACATCCAGTGGGTTTTTTGTTGTTGTTGCCAGCCATTTGGAAATCGAATAAATCTCTTCACTGAGAGTTAGAAAGATTTAAAAATAAAAGATAAAAAATGATTACACCAAGCAGGAAGACTATCAGTGACGACTGAGTCAAGACTTACTTGCAAGAACTCATCCCATGCAAATCCACGAGACCTGACAGATGGCATCCAGTGGTTTTAAGAAAACTGGCTGATGTCCTTGACAAGGCCACTCTACCATCTTTGAAAAAAATCATGAAAACTGGGGGAGATTCCTGACAACTAGAGGAAGGCAAATTTTGCCCTCACCTCAGAAAAAAAAAAAAACAACCTACAGGCTCATCAGCCTCACTGTGTACCCTGGGAAGTCATCTTGGACTACATTTTTCATGACATGAAGGAGAAGGTAATTGGGAACAGTCAGTATGGATTTACCAATGGTAAATCATGCCTGACCAACTCAATTGCCTTTTTAGATGAACTTATTAGGTTTGTGGATGAAGAAGGAACAGTGTATGTCATTTACCTCAACCATCAGCCTCACTGTGTACCCTGGGAAGTCATCTTGGACTACATTTTTCATGACATGAAGGAGAAGGTAATTGGGAACAGTCAGTATGGATTTACCAATGGTAAATCATGCCTGACCAACTCAATTGCCTTTTTAGATGAACTTATTAGGTTTGTGGATGAAGAAGGAACAGTGTATGTCATTTACCTCAACTTTAGCAAGGCTTTGGACACTCTTTCCCATGACATTCTTGTATCCAAGTTAAGACATTATGGACTGGATGGGTGATCAGCTAGCAAGGTTAAAAAAAAAAAATTGGTTCTATGATCAGGCTTAGAGAGTAGTGGTTAATAGGGTGTATTCTACCTGGAAGCCAGTAACAAGGAGAGTACTATGGGGTCCATACTGGGACCTGTCCCATGAAATATTTTTTATCAGTGACCGGAAAGAGGCGACAAAGCACTTGGTCAGAAGGTCTGTAGATGACACTAAGCTGGGAGACCAGTGAATATGGTCAAGGACAAGGGTGCCACCCAAAGGGACCTATACAGGTTGGATGAATGGGCAGACAGGAGCCTTAGAAAATCCAGCAAAAATGAATGGAAAGTCCTACGCCTGGGAAGGATGAACCCCTTGCAGACTGACTCCCCTGGGAGCAGCTCTGCTGAAAATGACTCTAGGATCCTGGTGGACACAGCAAGCTTAATAGGAGCCAGCAATGCATGCTGGCAGCAAAGGCAGCAAACAGTATCTTGTGCTGCATTAACATGAGCAAAGACACTAAATAGATTGAGGAAAGACACATTCATTAGACTGTGCTTACAACACCGCATCCAGTTTTATGCCCTGCATTACAAGACACTGATAAACTTGGGTAAGCTCAGCAGGGGGCCAGGAGGGCTGCAGTACTTGCCTTCAGAGAAGAGGCTGAGGAAACTGGGCTTGTTCAGCCTGGAGAAGAAAAGGCTTCAAGGCGGGCCTAAGAACAGCCTTCCACTACAAGTATTATATTTTGAGAAAAAGCACTGGAGGTTTTCAAGATCTGACATAAGACACTGAGCATCTCTCTTCACTTACTCTCTTCACTAGACAATATATAGCAGACAAATACACAAGAATTCCAAGGTGACACAAAGAATTCATGACCAAATTAATGTGTTAAAAAAAAAAAGAAATCTACAAGACTTTATAAGATCTAACTCCTTTTATGCATATGTAAAAAAAATTCTATTGAACCCTATTCCACAGAAAACATCAGAACATCACTTTGCTATGGCTGTAGCGAGCAGTAGAACACAAACAAATCTCATTCAAAACAGCTGAAAATTAGCATCAGAGTGAAAGCATGTTTCTTCAGTGAAGGACCACACCTTCATTAAAGAGTTTGTTCCATCATGCAATCAAAGCCACAGTAAACAAATAAGTCTGTACTGATATAGGTATGCGTAATAACAGCCCAATCATACAAAGAATGTCTCTAAAATGCACAGCAGGGTAAGCCGTACAAAGTGGTCAGGCAATTTTTGTGTACCTCAGAATCCTGGTAAATATGCATAGCCAGCTCCCTTCCAGATACTTCAGAAGTCCAGAATACAAAATATCACTTTAAAAATCAGTAATAAGATGATAGAGGGAAGAAAAAACCCACTTGTTAAATGTTGCATACTGCTAACATTGTGAAAACAGGAAAAATACATCTAGCCTGCTGTTGAATTCATTTACTTGCACCATACTTTAATATACCACTTTTCACTGGCAGTATGTTTCTGAGTTGTACACGCATAAAACTATGCGTATACACTGTGGATCCCATCTGAAGTTTTTAAGTAAGCTTTTAATCTAGACAAGAGCTCAGTGATGTGAAAGGAGATGAGACTTTTCAATACAAAATTTCAAGACAAAGGAGTTTAAAATAAAAGTTGAGGAGAGCTATCTTCTGTGACAGCAAACATGCTTCAGTGCCATAGAGACAAAGTAATGCACTTTGAAGGGGAATATTAAACCCTTTCACGTGTTTTACAAGACTCCAAATTAACTGCATCCCTTTTTGGAAAATGATCTACAGTCACAAAAAAAGTCAGAATGCAAAGGAAACAAAAATAATTCTTGGAATGTAAAACTTATTCTTCCTTATCTTTTACCTCACTAGCCATTTGTTTTCTGGAAAATATCTGATACTGAAAATGCTGATGATAATCTTAATCAGCGGTCCATATTTTCATTTCTTGAAGGATATGTTCAAAGAGGAAGTATTCTTACCAAAAATCATTTAAAAACACCAAGGAGTTGACTGGGGGTGCAAGCAATTAAAAAAAAAAAACACCAAAATTCTTTAAGATTTCCAACCAGTTTTTAGGTTATATACACATATCTAATATAATTATGGAGTTGTTTGTCTGAGTGATAAATTTTCAAGTTCATGTTTTACCATACAGGTAAAATGCAACTCAAATTACTTAGTAGGTTAATTTAGCATTAATAACATAACAGATTTCTGATAGCAGAATCCTAAAACGTTTATTAACATTTGTCCATGCAATCAGCATTACTCATACCATAGAGCAAAGGCCATATGAGCAATCTCAAAAGACAAGTAATCTTTCTGTTAAAAGTGAACAGCCTTTCACATGAGAGAAAACAGACTTTTTTTTTTTAAGATGTTAAAAAAGAGACTATTCACAAAACATCAAAAAAAGATTATAAAAGAGGAGTAAAATAAAACGTTGGGCTGGAATGAAAAAAAGACAGGGGAAGAGCTCTTATTAAATCTTATCATTTGGTAAACTGCATGAAAAGAAAAATACTGAAAGAAAAAAATGAAAAGCTATCAGGTTTATGCAGAACAATAAATAAAGCAATTATTGAAGCTCCCGCAGACACTGCAATCAAATCAGATTCCACCAGACATCTTTTTAGAAATTTTCCATTTATGCTGCTGAAGATAAAAGCAAAATCTAAGCTTCATTTCCCTTTAGAATGATTTTGCACTGAAGCAGATTAATACTTACATGACCTTTTATGACACCTCATCTCAGACCAGTCCTCATCAAATCTCTCCAGATAAGTCTTTAAGAGTCTGTTTTGTTTTGTTTTTATACTATACTTACATTTTACACATTTGCAAATATAACATGGCAGAAATAATTTATAGCACATTAGCCTGTTACACTCTTGTAAGGTTTGTTCTCTGATGTATAGCATTTAAGCTTTTTTAGAAATATCTAACAAAGTGAAAGTAAAGAAAATGCTTCCAAAAGTTATCACAAGTTTGAGTTCTCAAAGGAAAAGGTTATTTTTAATCTGATCTGTGATTACAGCTGCATAAACTAGTTTTCCTATTTCCAGAAAAAAACGTCACTGTCAGTTTTGTATTAACTTCTTATTGGAATAGAAGCTAGAAATTGCAAAACAATAAAAAAGACTAAAATCTGTTTCAGAATCAAAATCATCAGTGATGACAAGACAGGAGAGAAGCCAGACATGACCTTCCCTTTATGGGCTGTTCAAAGGAGTCAAAGGTACTGTTTCCTTATGTGTGAATAGTACAGGGCTGGTAATTCTGCAAATACACCAGACAGGCTGCTGGCTTGCAGAGTAAACCTTTCCTGTCTGGACAACTGCTAGAAAGCAAGGAACTTGGTAGTTCGTTACCCGGTAGTAATACAGACAGCCTGGAGCTCCCATTGGGTACTGCCACAGAGGGAGTTGGGTTGGCTTACAAGATAGATAGAAAGTCATATAGCTTTGCTTTCACTGAAAGCTTTGACAGAATAGGCACATTTCCACAGAAATCTTCTGATTCCACTGAATCAGCATTTTCCCACAAAACTTCGATTGGAAACCTTTCAACCAGCTCTTGTTGGGGCACGGGGTCTGGCAATCTTTCAGAAATTGAAATAGGAACAGCTGCCATATTTCCTTCAAACCACTAAGACTTATCTACATTAGCAGCATTCTAACTAGCTAAGTGGGTCTGTGTTGAACCACAAAGATTCCTTTCCAGCAATATTAAGGAAGAAGCTTAGTATTAAGTGATACTAATAAACATCTTCTGCGTTCTACAACAATGCAGCATTTGTACAGATCTTTCCTGTCAGGCCCTCTAAATCACTGGTAAAAGACACAAGATTATATAGCAGGATTTGTCATGTAGATGAGGGTACTCACCCTATCTATCCCCTCCTTCCAGCAGTAACCAATACTTCTTCCTCATCTGCTTTATTAAAACAGTGTTGCAGACATTCTGTGAGAGGGGACGGGGCTATATCCATTGTTGACCTAACAAATTCACCTCATTCAAACATGAAACTCAACTAGTATTTGTCCTGACACTACTGAAGAAAATACCATTTCACAATGCGAAGACCACCGACCCTAGAAATGAGTCTCCACAGTAAAATTTCAAGAATCTTATACATCCAGCCTTTAGGGGAAAAAAAAAAAAAGTGCTATGGTACATTTCATGAATGCTTAGGAAAAAAAAGTACAGCACAATGTTTCTAAAAAAATACAGCATAGCAGTCTTTCAGTCTCTGAAATGATAAGTAATGAATTGCTACTGTTACATAATTTCAAATACCAGATACATTTAATAAGCTATGCCTATGAAAAATTTTGCTTGTAAGGCATTCTACAAGCAATCAGCAGCAAATATTTGAAATTTCACATTTAATAAAATACAAATACACAAATGCTACATACAACTAGTCTTACTACAAACTTTTTCAATTTAATGCAGTGAATATTGAGATTTATAGGAAAAAGGAAAAAGGAAAGTGAAAGCTCATGCAATCTTAAAAATAGGAGTATATTGCACTGCAAACTCATGCACACCTTTTCAGAACCAAATCCGTACCTGAAATATCAAAGCTGGATCAATACATAGAGATGGCTCTTTCTGCAAGTAAGTTAAACCACAAATATTTTCATTTTCAGCTTACCGTTTTTAAAGTCTTTTTAATTCTTGTTGCTAGGCTAAATAAACTTCAGAACAGTCAATACTTAACAGTTAGGATGAGCTCTATGCCATATCAGTAGGCAACTCATTTCTGATTTTCTCTCTCAATATCACTGGCTTAAGTCTGGAACAAGATGAGCAAATTTTGACCTGATTCAGGTGTTGAGGAGTGCTTCTGAAAAGAATGCAATCACATAAAATGTTTCCTTTTACTCTTTTTGAGTATATCAATCAGCTGTAAACAATTTGGATATGAGTCATAAGCAAAGATATCAGTGATCTTGCACCTGCCTGCAAACAAAACACATGGAAGTATGCATGGGTGTAGCACAGCATTACTTTATGCTTAAGCAGACAAAGATTTAGGCATGAGAAAAAAATGTCACTCGATCATGTATATCTGTAGTCGCAATGTCAGAAGCAACAGTTGCGGAAAGCTAGTGTGGCTTTCTGTGCAACAGAAGTCATAAAATTACATGAATGCTGTTAAGTATTTATTTACACCTTATTTTAGTATTTGGTACCTCTGGCTTCCACATGCTGTATTTTGCAATTTATTTATTTTCAGGACTGGAGAGGCCTCTTTCTTATGAGGATATCTCATGTAGGTATTTACAGACTGCTCTCTTTGCTCTAGACACAAAACTGAACTACTAAAGTAACTCCTCATAACACATTTGATAACGTAGTTAAACATTCAGGTGGCCCTTCTCTGAACACTTCCCAGTTTATCAACATCTTACTTATTAACCCATATACACTAAAAGAAAACACAGCCTTCCAGCGGCCGTTGTGCCTGTGCCAAATGTAACGAAATTCTGCTTTACACTCCTAATTAAGCTCTTAGATGTAGGGCGCCATTTCACCTTGTCATTTTATAGAACATTTGTATAAAATACAATAAATATCACTAAGCATCTTGCTTTAAAATTCTGTTAAATATTTAAACAAACCAAGTATTATTCTCTGAGCTTTATGAACAACTAAACCAGGTCTTGCTTACATGCCTAATTGTCAGTAAAATTTCCTGTAACATAATTCCAATGTCATTCTGTAAACATGGAAGATTCAGCACGGAGTGCCTTTTAGAGACTGTCCATGCCAAGAATGGAGCTTTAGGCAACTGTTTAATAATTTCTTCTTTAGGGGAAGTTTATGCTTTGACTTTGACCAATAAAAGGTACTGACTAACCCAACAGCAACCTCCACAAATATGAGTTATTTATGTGAAAAGTATTAAAAAAATCCCACAACAGGAAATGCAAACGTTAGCTACCGAGACGCTGCAGAAGAGGAAGGGGTCATGTTTTCCAGCCCATCAGAGTCACAGCACTAGAGCCAGGAAACATTCTGTCCTGCCTTTAATTTGCCTACTCTATTTTCCTTGCTCTCTGCTTTAGTTACAAATCACCTGAGTTACTCAGTGTGGAAAGTATGAGAAGAATCCACTGACTCTATATGGTCTTTATAACATTACAATGCGAGGAAAACCATTCAGGATGTCTTTTCTAATTCACTGCGATTCAAGACATGCTATATATCAATTAAAACTCCCAGACCTCCATTTCACATTTAACATGAAGCTGACTGAAGTCATCCGGTCTAACAGAACAGCTGTGGCACCTTGCCTTTCATCATACTTGAAGAGTTAAAAGCTTTTATTTTTAGCCAAGTCTCTTGTGTCTCTTACTATACTCTTCAGAAACCTCCTATCCAAGAGAGTTAGAAGTTTGAGATGAAAGGCAGCAGCAACGGGTGTGCTTCCTTGGAGAAAAGGTAGGACAGACTGGGAAAAGGGAATAGAAAGCATTCAACAGCGGCAAGGGCCAGAAGAAAACCTTGGGAAAGAATAGAGGTAGTGAGGAAGGAGGGAGAACTGCCTCCTGGCAGAGCCTGGGGGAGCCAGGGATGGGACTTTGACAAAAGCAGGTGCGGCAAGGGGGTGGGATGTATTGGGTGTGGTAAAGAGAAATGTATACTTGCTTGGATCTTCTGCATGGGTGGGTATGGCCTCCGCTTGCCATATTCGAGGGTAACGTTCTCCCTCCTTCTACCCTCAACGTTGCAGGGAAATTATTGCTTCAATGCTTGACCATTTAAAACAAATGTTCCACGTTTTTTTTTTTTCAAAACAAATGCGGTCTGGATTAAGACAATTTAAATTTACTTGCAAACATTCCAAAGCTGGGATTTCTAATGAAAACTACTGTTTAATCATGTGGATTTCAACATCTTACATTTGTCCCTTTTTCTTTTCAATATTAGGCCTATTTTAGACAGGGCAACCCCAAAGCAGTGCATGGTCAGAGCAAAAGACAGACCTGTGTGCCTCAGCCGAAAGGCAGCTCCACATCAGAACACTCCAGCAACATGACTACAGCCTCACCCATGACAAATGAAAGCCCTCGTTATTACAAAGATCAGATTTTTAAAAAACAGATCACACAACTCCCACTTCTCCTGAGACACAACCAGAAAAGACTTTGTCTTCTGAACAGACGCTGTCAGAATAGCTCTACACGCATAGTTATATTTTTTGTATTTTGTATATATTTCCCCATCCCGTCCCACACTCCCTTGTTCTTTTCAAAGAATTTTGGTACACAAAGAGGAATTGCAAATTATTTTGTAAACATACCCTTTTTGTTTGTTGTGTTTTGTTGATAACCTACATGGGAGACCATAAATTATTTTAAACACACAACCTCAGTATCCCAAAACTTTAAAATTCGTAATACTGAACATTAATAGAAAAAAAAAACAGGTTTCTTAGCTAGTGTCCTACTTTCCCACATGCTTAGGATAACAAGTTACTGCAAAAATACACACTTTAAATTTCACACAGATTTCTCACCTGGAATAAACATGGAAATTCCTAGGGAAATACACATAAGAATATGGAATACTGAAATTGAAGTACCTTCTCTGTTGTTTGCATAATCTGAACTAATTATCATCCATTAAAAGGCAGACACTGCATTTAGGAAGTACTGCTGCTGTTGTCACTGTGTGTTTACTGCAATGTTCTGACATGCTGAATTCATTTGCTCGTAACAGAAGTCACTGGCAAAATGCAGCCTTTAATTTGCACTTCCTTTTAAGAAGACTGAAATGAAAGACCATCATTAATGGTATTTCAGGCAGCATTGCCAACTCACAAATCGTCTCGAGTATGGTATTTTTCTTAAAGACAGATTCCAGATTCATAAAATTACATGAAAATATAAGTTTTCACTTTTTAAATGAGCTTTTTTATCTTTCATTACTGTGGGAAGAAAAGCCACAACATTTTACTAATATTATATAATCAAAAAGTGGAAACTATATTTAGTACTAAGATAGGTGTTTCATCACATTTTGTCATATCACTCTGCTGATGCAATGAATGTTTTCCTTAAGTTGGATGTAAAACAGTGACCAAATAACCATCAACAGAAGTATTGTTGGCCCCCTGAAACTGTTTTTTGTTTGTTTGGTCTTGGGTTGTTGTTTTTGCAGGGGGGTGTTTTGTTTTGTTTTTTGTGTTTGTTTGGTTGTGTGTGTGTCTTAAAAAGTAATATTCAGTTCTCGTTACTCAGCAATGCTGTGCTTGTTTGTTTTTTTTGGTTTTTTGTTTTTAATGAAGTCTTATCAAGAAAAAAAAAATAAGGAAGGTGGAGATTTTTAACGCATTTTAAACCACATTGTGTTTCAGTAAGCTCTAGAGAACCCAGAACTTTGTAGAGTTAAGAAAAAGTTGTCTGGTTACAACAGTAAAATAAAAGCTACAAGTGAATTTTACTGAAAAATAGAAAATAAGTTATACAAAGTTCAGTTAATAGATGATAAAAGCACCTCACTACCAAACAATGCTTCTACTCTGGCTTGACAGTAGCTGGCATAGTCAGCAAATCACAAATACAGTTTTCCACAAGTACAGTTTTCAAAAGAGAAGTAATACTACTTTAATGCAGGGGCATGAGTAATATTCAGCTCAGTGCTGAACAATCAGTAAATTATCCGCATAGATAAGAACAGCTGCCATTTGTGATGCCACTTTATAGAGTTCCATGAGTACTCTTACGGCTTAGGTCTGCCTTCATTTATACAGATTTATCACTATAATTCTACAGATTTTCATGATGCTTCTTGTTATATTAATATCATATTCCAAAATCAAGCACACATTAAATATTTTTGCTTACAAAAAAGTTCTGATGCCTTTCTGTATAATTTCTGCATTATTTCTTTATTAAAAGATTTGAAAGCCAGTCCTTTATACTATGGAATAAATGGCCCAGACTTGGAAATAAGAAAAAAATGGCAGAAATTGCTGCCTAAATGTTTTGTAAATAACACTACTCCAAGTCTGTCTGAAACACGCAATTGGTGTGTATATATAAGACATGAAATCTAGTGTGCCAGTTTGTTCATTACAAATTAATCAAACCTCTTTTAAATGAACTTGGCTTTTTAAAGAAACAAGTGAAGAGAAGCAAATACTTATCAAGTGCCTTTCAAAGGAGACACATCTCTGCCCTCTGAGACAAAGAAGGCTTTATAACTTTACTGAGTGTATGTTTTTATATGGATGAAATTACAGGCCTTCAGATTTCATCTTATCACTAGGCTCTGGGCAGTTCTAAATACAATGATTTTGGTTTAAAGGTGGGAGAAAAAAATACCAATTATTCTTAGCTTCACAGCAAAATAAGTTGAAATGTAAAAGCACGCATTTAATGATTTGATAGTAAAAATTATAAACTGAGTAGTTGTGGGTTAACCCTGACAGGCATCTAAGCAGCACACAGTGGCTTGCTCACTCCCCCTCAGTGGGATGGTGGAGAGAGTCAGAAGGGCAACAGCGAGAAAACTCATTCTTTGAGAAAAAAAACAGTTTAATAGATAAAGCAAAGCTGCATGTGCAAGCAAAACAAAATACAGAATTCATTTGCTACTTCCAGTCAGCAGGTAGACATTTAGCCATTTTTAGGAAAGCAGGGCTTTGTCACACATAACTGCTACATGGGAAGACAAATGCCATAACTCTGAATGCTCTCCCCACTCCAATTTCACTACTGAGCATGACATTATATGGTATGGAATATCCCTGTGGTCAACTGAGGCCAGCTGTCCCAGCTGCATTCCCACCTCACCTCTTGTCCACCCCCAGCCTACTCACTGTGGGGAGCGGAGTGAGAAACGGAGAAAGACTTGGTGCTGTGTAAGCACTGTTCAGCAATAGCTAAAATATCGGTGTGCTATCGACACTGTTTTGGTCACAAATCCAAAACAGCACCTTAGAGGTTGCTATGAAGAAAATTAACTCCATCCCAGCCAAACCTAGTATGAGTTCAATCTAAAAAAAATTAACGTACAGGAAAACATGCAAAAAACATACCTTCATTTCAATAACTGTTTGAAGAGCCTTCGTCTTTGCTGGCTCAGGCTGAAGTTGGGTTCTTCTATGTAATTCCTGTGGAGGGACACGATAGAAATAAGCCTGACGACTCATCTTTCCATTATTTTAATCACTCATGAATGTATTGCAGCAAAACAAAAGTCTGATGATTGGAGCATGTAACTCCAAATGCTACAGGTTCTTCCCTCTCTATAATCGCTCTAACATTACTGCAGTCCCTTTCTTATATTACAGTCAACTCTGGTGGCACATGCTCTATTACTGAAACATCTATCTATAATTAATGTCAACTGTGACAAAGCCAGCAAGAAATTTCTTAGTCCAAATACAATGCTGCTGTTTCTGCCCAGATATCAAAACTTAATCCATTCAGTTGTGCTACTAATTCAAATACTGTTAAGAGTCATTTAAAACCTTTTACTGTTGTTTCTACTTAGTTTTTCCACTGATATCTGAAATAAGTGATTTAAAGGCATTATATTTAAATTTGACATTTTAAGGATAGTAATTATATAGTGGGCTGATGCAACACCCTCTACAGGAGCGATTACATTTCAGTTTTCACATTTTCATACTATTTTTTATGCATCTTACTCCACATATAACAGAAAGATAGATTTCAATAATTAGATAAGACATACAATTAACAGAATTAATGTTTACAGGTTTTATAAAAAGAGAGGACAAAGATGGCATCACTCAGGCTTTTAAAAAACACAGGAGTTGTATTTTGGTCTGAAGTATCTCAAAAAAAAATTGCATATTTAAATAGAGCAATGTAGAGCTGTTATGAAACATCATCATTTAAGAATTTGATGATGTTTATACCCCTCCTCCAAACTGTCCGAGCAGTTGAAAAGAAAACAAAACTGAAACAGGACAGATTCAGTCATGCACAGGTCCCCTCTAAAGGACAGGACTACCAAGGTAGATATCTTTCTCACCCTGCTCCTCCTATATGTCAGTGCTCTATGTGCACACTTGAGCTAACTTTATAACCACGAACAATACATTTATGCCTGGTATGCTGAGAAGCTGGATTCATTCACCACAAAGACAGGTTAGCTGACTCCAGAACCTGAGCTATTGTGTCCTCCAAATTGTGCTTCTCCCAGATCATCTTCGTAAAGTTAGAAAACAAATCATCAAAAAACGTAACACCATGATCCTAATTGTCTTTACCATCACATATTGCAAACATTCACAGTTTGTACAGGAGCTAACAATGATACCTTAGCTGATGACTGAACCTCTTAAGAACCCCAGCAATATAAATTGTTACCAAGAAGAGAAAGAAAGAGTTGGATACTCTGTCTTGCCTAATCTATTTTGCTCAGTTTCCATAGAAGGGATGTACAAAAACATAATGGTTAGATAAACTGCCAAATTAGATTCTGACCTGAAAAAGCCTATTGGCTAAAGTCATGCTAGAACACAGCACTGTCTGCAAGAGTCAAATTAGGTGCAAGTATTTGAATGCATACCTAAGGTAAGTAGGTCTGTATGCTTCAGCTGTTATTACATTAAATATTAAGTATATTGCATTAAATATTAAATATATGTATATTTAAACCATCTCTAACACATAAGAACAGTGAATTTCTAATTTTGCACTGGGCATTTAAGAAAACATATCTGAATGGTCCTTTCTCCTTGTTGTTTTTTTTGTATTTACAACTAATTCTCCACATTATAAAAAGAAAAAAAAATCTTTTCAAATCACCTATCCAGAGGGAGTCTTTCAGTCACCACCAGCTGGTTGTCTCAGATGAAACAAGTACATTCACAACATAAATGTTTTAGAAAAATAAGAGTATGTTGTAGATTTGTCATAACATCCTCCTACAAAAGTCATGGAAAAATAGCTGGCCAGTCATACCATTATCTGATCAGCAAAAATTACAGCTAATTTTAAGACCAGACTTTGCTCCCCAAGGCCACATAAACTGAGCTGGAATATAAACAGGATTCCATACATTACCCAGGGAGACAAACCAGAGTTTCCACCCCCTTAGCCAAAGATGAATAGACTGCCAACGATGAGTATTCCTAGATGTCTATCATAGCATGAAGCCTTGCCTCATAATACTTTTCCTGTTTGCTTTACGAATCAATCTGATGCTGGCTGATTTAAAAGCTTTTCTTCCCTATCCCTGATGGTAAAATGAAGCAGACTTTAAGATTCTGGAAAAGATCAGAATATTACTCCCACTTTATTATTTCATATGGGTTTTCTTCCAATCAGATTCAAATGTTTGGAGACTCCCACAAGGCTCAGTTCTTGAATTTATGTTGTTCTGTGTATGTTTTTTCTTTTGGGGTACTGATTCAGGGATATACTTTTGGGGTACTGATTCAAGGATGCTACCACTTTATGACCATAACTTATACTGATTGTTTTACTGTCTGAGGTCATCTGAAGGGTTTCAAATTTGCCTGAACAGCTAACCAAGAGATATTCTGAACATTTCATGAAGTCATTAATAGCCTAAGGAAACCAGATTTTTATCCATTACATCATTTTTTGAACGATGCTGCTTGCTGCTTTGTCTTTTTCATTTCTTTTAATAAAAAGTCCAGTGAGTCTAATGAAACTTGGAGGGCATGGGGGGTGGTGGTTAAACTAAATAACAAAACAACAAGAACAACAACAACAACAAGCCACCCACACCATCAGGCATAGTTTCTTTTAACCTGCACTCAACTGAATGATCAAATGGAACTTATATCTTTGATAAAGTACTTGTGCTATCACCTCTGTAACCGTAAAGGTCTATACCACTAATCTCTCAGAGATGTACTCATAAATGAGATTACACTTTCATTACATCCCTTGACATCTGTTTCACTGCAACTGCTAGTACATCTGAGTAACCACTTCTTACATACAAACTAATTATAATTTTGCATAATCACATAATGCCCACACCACATAATTAACACTGGGATTTCATAATAAAGCTTAGTTGTCAAGATGATTAACACACCCACACAACATTGACAGGTAATTAGATCTTTTTCTCCACATTCTCTAATATTCTTTACTTTTAGACCAAAATGAGCCTTAAATCAAAACTGGCTGTTGCTTTCTCCTTCTACATTTCTGGGATGTTACAGTAGCATTTTGTTTGGCCTGAAGAGTAACTTCAGCACACAATTTTACTACTAATTTAAACATCAACATATACCAAGAGGAGGCAGTTTATATACTTCCTTAAAAAATGGTAGAGTCCTGTTTCTTTGTTCAGAAATTGATGAAAAGATTTCCTCATTACTGACTGATATTCAGCATCTGCACTACACAGTGTCAGCTGTATGAACCTTATACTAATTTAAGCCAAAACAAAACTGCCTTTTCATCCCAGCTTTATTATAAGACTCTTCATTGCTTGGCTGGAGGAAAGCCAGGGTGCTACAAACTGATTTTCCTTTTATTCCGTTTCTGATATATTTTATTAAAGTTCCTAAGACATCAATAACTGTGTTGTTCTGATTAGATGAGATTGAACTGAAAGACTTAAATAAAAGGTTACATGAAAACTTGGTGCAGTTCAAGATTTTGCCTTCTATTTACGCAAAACTGCCTCAAATAGCAATACACAAAATGGTAGAAGGAAAAAGACTTCTACAGAGAAATAGGCAGTTTAGGGATGGCATCCAACCCATAAAACTCTCAGTGAGTGCTTGCATTTCAAGTGGCAATCTTTTACTGATTAAAGAACAGAAGGAAAATGGAATCATAAAAGAAGATTTTTTAAAAAAAATTAGTCAAAATTCAAGACATACAAAAAAAAGACATAATATGAACAAAGACATCGGAATCAAATAACCGTTGGGAAAAGTCGATGATTAAAATGGCAGCAACTATACCTAAGGAAATATAAGAACAGGTGTGAGAAACCATTTTATTAAGAAAATCCAGCTTCTTATATTTTTAATTAGAACGTACAAATCAGCAAGTTACAGCAGGTAATGGTGTAAGAGCTGCTAGGTCTCTCAAGTGCCTCAATAAAGCAGACTGTTTCCATTCTCCTGGCAAAGGAAGCCTTGGTATTATTTCTACGTTGCCAGCTTGTCTGAACATGAAAATTTAAATCAGGAGTATATTAATAGTTTCAATCATTTATTTCTTTTAAGTAAAAGCAAACCCACTCACCAAAAGTGTCTAAACAGTACTGCTTCTTTAGCCAAAAATACCATTAGAAAGACTGATCAAATTATACTTAATCAAAATACTACAAAAATATAGCATAAAGGAATTAATTTATTTGTAATGTAGAAGCTCAACTTCTCTTTCCTGTTTTCTATCCCTTCCCATCTACCCCCAGCCAAAATGGCATCATAGTAATTTAGATTAAAGCATATTTAAAAAATCCTGATCAAACTGTCTGGAAACTATGAACTGACAGCACAAAAAAATTTCCATGCCTGGCTGCAGTGTGCAGTAAAATAAAACAAGTTTAGGAAGGATTCCAGAAGTCACATTGCCATTGGTCTTCTTTTAAAGAGCCGCTACCATAGGTACACGAGAGCTCTGAGAGAACCAGTTGTGATTTGACCAAATTCCTCTAATAATGTTTATAGTTTGAAGAATTAAAACATGAATATAAGCATACGAAAGGAAAAATTATGGGAAACAAAGAATTGATAGCTATATGAGTTCTGTACCAGAGAAAGTTTTTTTTGGAAGATAGGTGTATTAGAATTTAAATTCACAGTTAAGCCGACTACTCAAGATGCAGGCCTAATTCTCTCTCCATTTAGCATTTTCTGATAAACAGACAAATAACGTCACTGGCTATTGGTATTACGCTTGTAATACCTCACTGGTATTACTCTTGAACAACTGTTCTGAAACCACTCCTTGCCTACATTGGAAAACTTGGCTGTGTGAAGAAGCAGAGGAGGGAGGAATGAAGCGTTTTTACACCAGGATAAAACCACTGTAGTGAATGACTAGCCAATTTTTTTTATTTTTACAATCATACTTCCATTTCATACTTCCATTTATTCTTGAACTCATGCATAAAACAAGGAGTTATGATATGTTTTCCCAATGTGCCTAAAGACAGACTCTAAGGGAAAATAATCTGAGCATTAAGAAACTCAGCTTTCGACTTGTATGTCAAAAACACCTTAAGCAACCGTGTGTGTTGTCATACTGGAAGAGTGTCCTCTGGCAAGAGACCACATAGAAAAAGTTTCAGGCAAAAAGGTGATTTGTGTATGGAGCTTGAAATGCACGTGGGACAATTTAGTTTCTAATTGAAAGCATATAGAATGTTTCCTGAAAAGAGCTACTGAAACTGTACTTTCACCAGAATTTTTGACCATTTCTTTTCTTTGTAGAAGAAACAAAATATCTAGAGTATCATGTCTTTTTTTTGCCCAAGAACAATCTTTTTTCCTCTTGCAAAAATTATTTCTCAAAATTTAAGAAATGTTATTGCTTCACAAATACCTTNTCTGGAAACATGCTGCCTAAAAGACTTTCTGCGCTTTGCAGCACCTACAAAGCTTAAAATTGCACAGATAACTATGTTTTTTTTTTAAATAAATATTTAAAATAAACATTTATTAATAACCCAGCTGCAGTAATAGAATTCGCCTAATTTACAAAGACACATGAATGAAACAGATTTATTGACAGAAACAGCTATATACCAAGATTTTCAGGAAGTTTTTTTGTTTGTTTTCAGTTTTTTTCTGTAATAACAGAATTCCACCTTTGTGTTTACTAAGAATAGACTTTCCTAGCCCCCACCATCAGAAGGATACAGCCATATCTTAAAAGGGTGAAGTCCCAGCAAAGATTACCAAATACGGTTCTAAGATCTAGAACACAAAACAGAGATGCACAATGCTGCGTGCCAGCTCTGCTCTTTATAAATACAAAAAACATTTTTAAGTGTGTACAGTATTGTGAGATAGGATGTTACAAGCAGCGCCAACATATAGTGCTTGTGGTATTTTATGGCTCACTTCCTATAAGCAGAGGAAAACAAAGTTTTCCAATTGTGCTTCTCATTCAAATAACTGACATCTGGCTACTTTCCCTAAACAAGCTGAGATGTAAGAGTTATAACTGTCACATTCTAGAAAAGCAAAAAGACAAAGGGGAATATCCATATCAGTGCATTCCCCACCTCCCACCCTATGCACACACCCAGTGATTTCTGAATTTCTGTTCTGCATCCACACTCCTCTTCAGCCCAAATGCAGTTGAAAAAAACAATTTAGCTATGATTTCCTAAAGGGAAGCAAAATAATATTGCCAAAAATAAAGTTAAACTCTACTACTCAGAGCCTAAGTAGTACCTATTTCATGCACTTGCTGGACAGGTCTCCTAAGTTTACTGAAGAATATATGAGCCATATACTGACTGCTTTCTAGCTGGTTTTAATATACACTGAACTTCAAATAAGCTGTCCACTTTTTTTTTTTTTTTTGGAGTATCACTGCAAACAGCCTGTACAGACCAAGGAAAAGTGTTGGCATACACATTCCCATGTTGCAGTAATGCTTTAAATTGATTAGCACAGGACTTTTCTTAATTTTGAAAAGCATAGTTTCACAATTGCATCTACCAATATCCATAAATCTTATTAATGGATATACCGCTTTATCATCATTGGTCTATCCTACCTTCTAGTGTATCCCTTTACCATCTCTTTTCCCTTCATATTGGCTCCATGAAATCACTAACTATAATAATTTATGATTTTGACTTTCAGTTCCCTAGTTCTCCAGGGAGTGCTTTTCTAAAGATGGGTGTGTTTACTTGCATACGTTTAAAATTACCGCTGGTTTAAGCTATTTAGTATTTAAACATCAGGCCTTAATCAGCAAAGCTAACAAACATCAGAGTTAATAAGACTTCAAATGTGTAAGCTCCGTGGCTCTTGGAAATAGCATTTTAATGCAAACAGTTTTGTGGCAGTATTTTGAACCTTCCTCAGAACTGGAATTATGCAACTTGAATTATGATCGCAGGTAAGATATCTCACCTTTGTAGTCTTTGATATGAAAGTGGAATTCAGTATTCCTCTCAAAATAGCCACCCCATTAAAGATACTCCCTCATTTCTAAACTTCTGACTGATTCCCCATTCTTCAAATACTTAGGTCAATTTAAAAAAAAAAAAAACCACCACACACTACCACAGGTGCTAGGATGGTTTTATGACTCATGAGTTTTCTATCTGAGAAGAAATGGAGCAACTGGATACCTTCAAAGGCCAGTCCTAGCCTTATCTGAAAATGTGTTGTTTACAAGCAAGAAACACCTGATAATTGGAAATAACTATTTGACTTTCAATATAAAGTAATTTAATCATAAAAGGTGAACATAAATATTCAAGATTATATCTATACATTACGTTAACTTGCATAATCAAGCACTCCAGAGTCAAATGCTTAGTGCTCTGTGGTTTTCTTTTTGCACACATCTGTATCTATCTTTTATTTAGATTTTAGTATCTCCAAGATAGGAGCCTGTTGTTGTTGTTATATTACATAATCATTAGAACAAAACAGATCTGTATTTTAAAAAATAAAGACAACAGGTATCATATTGTCATGTAATGGAATATCAAATCTTTCAGAAATTATCAAAATGATCTCCCTTATGTATTCAGACAAATTTCATCTATATATCCCCAAGCAGTTAACATATGTGCAGGTGAAAGTGCTGGATTGCTAGATCAAACAAACACAAAAAAGGATTGTCTAAGCCTTAAATCCTGTACCTATAGAAGTCTTTTTTGCAATATAACATATAAACATGAACATTCTTTGATTAGCTTTCTCCACTACATACAATTTTAATGCACAAAATACTTTGAAATAAACAACGTACAGACTGGGTGACAGTAGTAAAAAAAGGGCTACTGATTAATAGAATTTCTATACAGCTGACAGGTTATGGAAATCTATTTCAGAGAGGAACATGAGAGTATTAACCTAATTCTGGATAACAGATAATTTTTCATACAATTTTTGTTGTTGTTGTTGTTGTTGGTTTTGTTTTGTTTTTTTTTTTTTTTAAGAAGAATTTTCTTATACTCAACATTGAAACAAACACACTTCTATTTTCTTAAACTATCTTCAAAAATCCTTAGAAGTCTACAGCAATCAAAATTTTCAATTTCAAAGTGATAAATGAAATGTTTGGGGAAAAAATTACCTGAAATTGCTTTGGTTTTCCATTGCCTTTGATCCTTTTTCAAAAGGAATGATTAGAATGCAATTCATATTTAAAGAAAGAATCATACTTTTTAACTGAATACTAAATTCTATATTTGTGCTTGTCAAAAAAAAATTCAGTCATTTTGCAATCACGTTTTTAAAAAATCCCACTTTTGGATCTGTCAGAAACCAAACCTAACCCACCAATTCAATGCCAACCTTTTAGTCAGTCATAACTTATTGAGATGCACCAACTCAGTCTTTCTCAGCAGGAAAGAGGCAAGGTATAATGCCTAAACATTTGAGAATACAGAACACACATTTCACTCAAAATTCTGTCCTGAAGAAGAGCCTCAATGCATCATTATAGGAATGCATTTTAATCAGAATCATATAAAATTGAGCTGATTTTATATGAGAACATTGGAGTGATGGAAACACCACTACTGTCGCTTACAAAAACAATTTATCACATGACATCTTGCTTAGGTCTTGACTGCCAACCACACTGCACGCGCTGCCACACCTACAGAAAAGAACCATTCAAGACACACAGTAAGCGACCTGTACAAATAGTTATCAGCCAGCTGAATACTTATCATTCTATGAAGTCTGTAAAGAGTCTGTTAAACTGAAGTTCATACACCAGCTCACCTTAGTAAAAGAAAAAAAATAAAGAAACCTCTTCTAATTCTTTCTCCATTGCCTGGGAAACAAACTGTTGCTTGGTAACTTGAACTTATCTGTTCAAGTTTCCTTTCATTCTTACCTTTTTAATCAGGGGGATAGACACACCCCTGAACTGAAAATAATATGAGCAGGAAAAAAATAGATATGTTAGCCCACTGCATAAAAGACAGTACAGATCCTTGTCTGCATAACAATCACAATCAAGATAAAAATATTTGATATTGTCTCCTCAAAACAAGGCACCTTCTCATCCTCTTTTTTTTTTTTTTTTTTTTTTTTTTAATGAAAGCAAAAGTAAATTTCCCTATTCTACTCCTTTTTCTTACCTTAGGGCAATATAAGCAGCAGGACACCACTTCCTTACATGGTTTAGAGACTGAATCTTTTTTTGTAGCTATATGCTGAACATGAATATCTATAGTCCAGGGGCTAAGGCAACTTAGCTAAGGCACTAGACTACTTTGCTGTGCAACAGTACACTTAAATCCTAGATACATAAATATCATAAATATTTAAGGCTTAGTCTTCTCTAAAGATGTGAATCAAAAGATTCTACACTGAAATTGCTGGTATTATCTGTTGTGATTAAAACTAGACCTAAAGGAGAGTTTCAGAACACTGGGAATTCATGTGATGATGTAAATAGTATATGATTGGAAAACGGAAACAGAAAATCTACATGATGATATAGGATACAGAACACATTACCACACGCAATTAAATTATGTATTAATAAATTCCACTGTGTAACAAACAGAAGCTGCAGCAATTACAAACCAGTTACTTAATATTTTCCATTTTTAACTTATTTTAGGCAGTAAAATTACCTCAGAACAAGTACGGTTTTTGTAACCCTTGGGGCCAGATTTGAGGAATGGCTGAAGACAGGTATAGTTTCAACAAATAAAAAGACTTCAATATACTGAGAAAAAATTACATGCTATGTATTATCTGATTTCTATGTCTATATTTTTAAACCTGAAAATTTGATCTACTGCTATTTTAAACTGTTTGTGTCATCTTTGTTTCAAAATAATGGCAGAGCCAGCTCAAGGCTTTCAGGAGATTTCAGTAGAAGAAAGGAAGTGAAAGAGTAACAGGTGAGGGCAGAAGTTTATGGCTGCTTCCTGCCATTCCCTAGGCCACCTTTCTTCCCACGATCTCATTTGCTCGTTTATAAGGGGCACTGGACGATGTAATGCTCGCTGCCAGCCCAGCAGGGACCTCAGTTCACGTCCTAGAAGCAGCAGCTTTCTCTTCCCTGCCATTTCTTCTCTCTCTTTAGAAACCCCATTCCTCTTCCTCTCAGGCTTTGGGGAGCAAAATAGAACTGAACAAGTGAAGGAAAGACTCCTTTTAGAGTTTCAGGGATTTCTGAAGCAGAAGTCATTGTCACAGGAAGACAGCCACTCGCCATACGTTCTGAACCCTTCCCTGTGCAGCTGGGGAGATAGGAAGACTTTGTGGTCTAGAGCAGATGATTCACAGCTTCGCTGCGTAGACAATGGCAGACAGATTACCACAGAGGCAGCTGCCTGCTCTGCCCACTACTTGAACAAGCTAGAGTGAATAGACTGTCTTTAACTAGGTTTGCATAATTCATGATTCACAATGGGGGTCCCATCACTAACGCATCTAAATGCATCCATTATATATTGGTTTTCTTTTATACCTTAGTAACGTTTTCGTTTTTAACAATCTTCAGCTGCTTTCACATACAGTTAGAGACCTGAAAATGAAAGTGGAAGATAACATAGGCAAAGCATTTAAAAGACAGCAAAACACACGCTCACACACACACACACAAGAAAACCCACCATCACATTTTAAACTAGTCACAACTGTTCACTGAGGTAGGACTGTACTCCATTCCCAAATGTCCTGACTGCAGCTTGCACGGTCTAAAACCTGGGCTAGATTTGACTTCAGCCTAGCTAGCTCTAGCTCAGGAACACACATCAAGAGACCCTGCGTTCCCAGCACAGTTTGAGCTGCCTACTATTGCTCTTACATTGTAGTTAGAACTTAACTTACTCAGTCTAAAGCAACTATGTTATGCGCATATACAAGATGCCATCAGTTCTTTTGGGCTCTGATTCAGGCATTTCCTAAAAAGCCCTCGCTATCATCTGCAGTACCTAAAATGAAAGTGTAAATGGAGTTCTGTGGTTTGATTAAAGCCTTGTGTCCATAATAATGTATTTCTCCTTACAACCACCTTTAGAAATAAAACATTTTTGCTTTTGCAAAATATGCTCCCAAGTTATTTTATTACTCTTGCTACTGCAAGATTTTATGTCTAAAAATTCAACTTCCTATTACACAAAGTATTTGACTAAAAAGCAAAAAACTGCAACAATATAGTCTGCTAATGTGCAACTAGCTCTAACGGATTCAGACAAGAAACAAATTGGTCCGAAGGTAGATTTTTCAAGCACAGTATAGCCTTAAATTGAGTAAAATGCTGTAGAAGATCATGTCATAAAAACGTCAAAATGACCGCAAGAACAGCACCATCATTTAAGTACAAAGAATTTTAAGCCATTATTAGGACACAGTGACATAATGCTTTGCTGAAGAACTTTTTCAAAATGGTGGATGTGGAAAGCATAAGAGATGATAAACTTAGCTGTTGACCCTTTTTATATTGTAAATGTAAACTACATGGAAAAAAGTAACAATTACAGGTACACACTAGTAAAGTTATCATCACAATTTCTTCAGAAATTGTACTTCAGCCCCCTATACCAGCTTGTGGCCCTGTCCAAAGAAGGATGGCATATGCTGAGTCTTATAGACACAAAGATATTTTTGAATCACCACAGCAAGCTATAAATATGTACTCGCAAACGAGGTAACAGTCATTTTCTATCTGATCCTGCAATGGTCAGGTTTAATTTTTTCCTTCCAAGGTATGTTCCAGAAAGTGTTTCTAATAAAAACATCAGAAACTTTTTTTTTTTAAATTGAAAAACTAAAATTTACAAAAACAGTGGAAAAAAAACATGAAGAAATTAAGATGACTCAAACTTTCAGAAAACTAAGAGCCCTGCTACCTGTATCTTATGAAACTGTATTTTTCTTAGATTTCTATATCTGCTTATCAGTTGACAGTATATGCATTATTCATGAGCTGTCTGTCCCACAGATGAATTGAAGAACATATGAAAAAGCAGGTGGGTTATAACCATTAAAAGTCTCAAGTTCCAGTCCAGTTCAATAAGATCTATAAATCCAGACAAAGATACTTTATGAATTTCAAGGCATTGTGTAACATTGACTAGATCCAGCTAAAACACGGTAACTAAATTGGAATTATTTTCCCCAGTTTACTATGCATTGATAGTACATACCTTCCCCTTGCAAAATTTGCACATTCTGATCAGCAGCACTATTAAATAGACATCTACATGAACCTTTATACACTTGAATGAAGTTTCACACAATGTGAAGTGTGAAGCTTCAGAAAAATAGTTGTTATTGTACAAAATGAACATTTCTAAGAGTCAGAAGTGATAAACTTTCCGCAACACATAGGAAACCTGAACAATTTATGCAACCCACAGTCTCTTCCCTTCTTCCTACTGGATGAACAGTTATGCCAGTCTGCACCCTGCTACCGTTTTCCTGAGGACCGTGCAGCCCATCACTGATTATATGACCAAATGCACATTCATTTCATGAGTAAAAATAAAGATATTTATAGTTCTCATTAAAGAGCAGAGATTTATTGAATAGAAACAGAATTCTCAACATAGAAGAATCATCCGTTCAAGTTGTCTTAACCAATAACCTGCTTCTCCAACATGTTTGTCTTAAACTAAATATATGCTATGCAGTACAACTACTACCCGGAATTCCCCTTCAGAACACATTTCCCTCCCCATCCCACAAATGAGCCGAGTTACATAGAATACCTGCAATATAAATGAGAAAGGGTATAAAATACATCCTGCTACAAGCAAAATAGCCAGTAAAATTGTTGAACTTATTTCCGCATTCTGACTACATGACAAAGATTGTTTTTACGCAACTGTGAAAATATCTTCAGTTTGACAAACAAATTCACAAAAGCACAGGTTGGCAGAAGAATCTAGAGTGTTACCATGGAGACATGCGTTTGTGTAAGTTAGACTTTAAAAGAGCCATTATCTTTGGAAAACACAATCTGCTGCTGAGAATACCTAGCCACAACAAGAAAAACAAATTTGAAAAATTTCTGATCTCTATTTAATAGTCACTTCTGTATTTAATGATCACCTAATAAATAATTTAACGCTTCAGAGACTATTTTGTTGACAAAATTAGCATAATAAAAATGTGTAGATAAACATATACCATAAACCTATCTACAACCTAAAGCTCAGAACAGAAAGCAAAGCAAACCTTTGCCTGTTTGCTAGCACACAGACTATAATATCTCTGTATGAAAGTGGTGGAGAACCAGTCTTTTTCTGCCTTTTATTTACAAATTAGTTTCAAAATATAATACATCTCACTGACATATTAATAATGCATTTGTAAAGGTCTTTGAAACAGCTGAGCAAAAGGTGCTAAATAATTGAAAACTAAAACGAGTAAAATTTCACTCAGCATTTCCTTTACAGCACTTATTGCCAGGTCTCTACTATATAGTCCACTGTATTTCAGAAGATAAAATAGTTTTATTGCACCAATTAATCTTAAGCCCAGTTATTAGCACATAATCATTAACCTTATTAACTCATTGATTATCATGTTATCAAAAAAACTTCTAAGTTCCAGAGCTGCAATAAAATAGAGTATCACCCCTTGCTTGAATATATTTATGATTTATCCATCCTTCAGTTGTCAGTTTTTCCATGTAATACTTCTCTGTTAGGAGGTAAACTTCTGTTAAAATCCTTGACATTTCTCTGTAGGGATTCCATAGCTCACAATGACTACATATTTTTATTTTTTTCATACTACCTTAACACTCTACAATCCATGCTTATTACAGAGTCAAACAGCAATCTGACTTGGTCAGTTCTCTCATGTTCATTTCATACAGCCCTTCGTTGTCTTAATGTTGCCTGAGATGTTGCATTCCTCATTTATTTCATATCTATTCCTTAAGTTTTTATGGGCTCAGACAAGGTCAGTCCCAACAATCCTTTCAAAAGATGGTAGTTTACTTTACATGCCTTCCCAATCCTTACTTTGAGGAATTTGATCTATGCCTCCTATAAATCACTAGAGAGCCTGAACCTCATTTCTTTCACTAGTTTAAGAGCATACTACTGATTGAAACGCCAAATCCTCAAACTATGTATAAATATCAGCTGGATATGTTCCGTATTTTTAATTTGCTACTACTGTGCATTTAGGAGCTCTCTAACTATAGAATGTATGACACAGTCACTAAATAACAGCAACAACAAAAATCTAGTAACTTACCTAGCAACTCTATTAATTGACAGATTGTCCTTAATTTAAATATAGCAATAGACTTAACTATTACCCAAGCTCTGGTGACATCAGATAACAAAGCTTGTGCGTAAAGATAATTCAAAACAAAGAGTTATAAATAGTTTAGGGTTAAGAACTATAAGATGTAGGCTAACAGTACAACTAAAAGAGAAACTGTAGAGTAAGAACTGAGACCTAGACAATATAAAAAGTTACCTGGTGGAAACTTGCCAACTGCATAACTGTTGACATATTACAGAAACAATTTATTTCATAGTTTACTTATCCCATTCTTTCTTGGTTAAATACCATCTAGTTATTTATAGCTCTCTGTGGACTTGTCTAGTAGAATCTAGCAGATTTTCTAGGCCCCTGCGTCTTACCACATAACCTCCATTTCCAAAATCACTTCTTTACATATCCTGCCAATTGATAGACTTATCCCGCAAATGTCAAATTCTTGGCATCAACTCCTGCCTAACAGAAATGTCTTCAGTAACCGGTCCATAGTCCACATCTCAGCATGCTAAAAGCTCCCTTCGCATACATTATTCATTTTCTATTCAGATAGCATTGTGTGCCATTATTCAGAAGACTGAATTTCAAGGCTGAACTTCAGTGGTCAGTAGGTCTCTGTAAACCAATGGTTTGACTCTTTCCTTATTTACATCAGTGTAAGTCAAGTGTAATACTAATCAATGACATCATTCTAATGCAAAGTCACTGCAAATGAAATCATATGCAAGCCCGTTAAGCATACCGGAATGGAAAAAGGTACCACAAGGTACCTTATATAAACTTCACTATATTTAGAGGCAACAGAAAAAGGATATAATATTTCTACTTAATAGCAAACATACTAACAATAAAATACCTTTAAAAGTTAGGTCTCATGTGTGCACTTGTCTCTTTCATTGTTCAAGTCCTCCATACCATAACTCTGTAAGCAAGGTTTTGGGAGAGTACCATTCCATGAAAAACTTAACACCAATGACTCTTTGCATTTGTAGTAAAAACATATTTAAAAATGACAGGTTTATATACATTTATTGTAAGCTCTTCATCTTATTGCTCTTTTGGATGATAGTATTTTGTTTAAAACAGTTTACAACATGAGAAAGTATTTCTAAAACAAAAACAAGTGCAATGTAATCCTTTTTGAGCAAGCTTCTTCTGATCTATCTTCCACATTTTTCTAGGAGGAAATCAGAAGTACACTGGACGATCTCATCACATGGGTGATCTAAAACAGAATGGTATAATGGTGCTTTAGTTTTGTGTGTTTTTTTTTTTTTAAACAAAGCAATTCGGTAAAAATGATTCTGTA
>VXAL01015733.1:15569-36377 GCA_013399475.1 Chauna torquata
GGGAGCGGGGCGTGCGGCGGCGGGGCTGGGGCTGAGGGGCGCCGCCGGTCAGGCGGGCCGCCCGGAAGGTCCGGCGGCAGAGAATGCAGCCGGAGCCCCGGGATTTTAGCGCGGTCGTGTCGGCAGCGCTCTGGTGGGGTCCCGGGGGCATTTGTGGTCGAAGGGAGGTAGCACCGCGGGACGGGGTAGCGAAAGGTGGGGGGAAACCGCGGGGCCTGAGCAGCAGAGCCGCAAGGAGGTCGGGGCCGCAGGACCTGGGGGTTGCAGGGGTTCGGGAGGGAGCCTGGGGGAGTTGGCAGGGCAGCTGGGTCCCCACTGCTGCTCCCGGAGTCGTGGTGTTTGCTTTGCTGTGCCCAAGTGTTGCTCCTGCCACTCCACCACGTTTGCGGCTGGCGATGCTGTGCCCTATCGTGTCTCGACATCTGTTTGAAATATCCCCGCGCTGCTGTCTTGGCACTTCGGCACTTCCCTTCCGTCAGGAGAGCCATGTGGTGACCACAACGTGGGAAAATGGTGTTGAGGAGGCATCGAGATAGCCTGCTGTTTGTCACAGGATGTCTTGGAGCACCATGAGCTGAGGCAACTTCTGTGGGACAACAAGGCTTCGCTTTCGGGGTATTTCAGCACTTTGCGTGAGGAAGTCGCCGTCTCTCCTGCCTGTCATCCCATCCAGAATGGCTTGGTCCTCACCGCAGCCTTTGGTGGAGGATCAGCGTGCCACGTTTCTCTTTGTCCTGAAGGGTCACTTCGGCACGATATTGGCCGACATGAGGGACCGAAGTGCCACTGCGCCAGGTTACCGGTTGTGCACACACAGGTCCCTCCGTCCTGCAGAGATCCCAGGGCAGTCACTGCCTTGCAGATGAGGTTGGATTGCAGAGTATCTGCCGTGGCATTGCCACGGAGTGTGGTTTGGGCGGTGATTTTCTGAACAGTGCAGGAGATGACCTGTATGTCTTGTCCTTTGCTAATTTTTTGCTCTTTCAGATGCATAGGTTACAGAACAAATCTGTTTCCATCCATACCACTTCCCTCTGGCTACAGCTGGGGTTCACAGAAAACAAATCCGTGTCAAGTAGCATGGATGAGGGAAAGGAACAAGGAACACCTCTCTCACTGACCCTGAAATACGTATTAAACTAGCTCAGGAAATCACTTTGGTTATTAAAATAGTAACACTGGAAAGGGAAACCTTCTCTCCTTTTCCTCACTTTCTTGCAAGAGTTGCTTCTGCCTGAAGGGTTTTCTGTGGCAGGTCTCTGGACAATCGCAGTCAGTGCTGCACTAGAAAACGGCTGTCTGTGCAAAAAGCTCAGGTCCCTCTTCTGCTCGTGTTTTCTAAGATGTGACCGTCACTTTGTTTTGTATGCTCAAAAATGTGAGTCCAGAAAGAAGAGTGCTGGAGTCATCTGAAAATACAAAGATGAGGGTGGGTAATTGGTCAACCTCTGTGTAACTTTTGGGAGATGAAAGTTATTCTTATGCCTGGGAAGCAGAGAGTAATGGAAGGAAAGCAGCTGCTGGGAATGCATTTTTTTCCAAGACTGAGTTGCCCATAGATGTAGGAGCCATTTTCCAGCATCATGGCACACTGTCAAGGTAAATGGAGTTCACTGCTGTGAACTCTCATGGGGATGGAACTGTCACCAGCAGTAGCTGACACCATCTATGTACCTTGTCTGAGAACCATTCTTGGTCTGGGGATATTTGATAATGCCTCAGTGTTCCTGCTGTCTTTCCCACACATGTAATGCTGTTGTGTTTTCTGCCTCCCGTCTGATGTTTGCATTTGAAGTGTCAGACTGCAGCTCCTCAAATGGAATAACCGTACGTCACATGGCATCAGCAGTCAGCGTAATCAGGAATGTTCTCTGTCATTATTTACATATTTAAGCCCAACCTGCTTTTCCCTCCTATTCCTCAGACTTATCTGTCCTCTTGCTTCTGTGGTCTTCTGGATTTGTCAATAATTGGAAGGATCATTCGGTTTCATGCATGTTTAAATTTGGGTGTGAAAGTGGGCTGCTTCCTTTGTCTGCCACTTGTTTCTTCTTTTCTCAGTCCAGACACAGCAGTGCTAATTATTTTTTGATGACTTTTCTGCTTACAGCAGTTTCCACTTGTCCTGATGTTACATTATTGCTTCAGGGAAATAAACTTATGCTTAGTTACTGGATTGTCGTCCTGTCATACTGACGATTACTCTTCATTTCAGCACCTGATCGTTAATATAAGATCTCATAATTTCTGAAGTATTCTTGATATATTTTCAAGCCAGCCCTTCCACTGCTAACAGTTTCAGTCTTCGTTTTCAAAATCCTTTGCATGCAGCTCCTTATTGATCCTTGTGTGAAGGAGGTGCAATTAATATATAGACCATTGTCTCAGGACAGAGAACTCTGCAGATCACTCAAGGTGAAAGGGAGGGAGTGTAGACCACACCCTTATTCTTTTCATGAAACTGGGATTATTTCCTTGGAAGGATTTATCCAAGAGGGTTTTGTGTTTGGTCACATTCCAGCAAGGCCCAACAGAGAGACATTGACACTTTCCTGAGTTATGAATCCATTTTGTGGTATGACCATCCTCAAAATGGAGGTTGTCCGAACCCCTTCCATCCCTGTCTTTCTTTAGCCCATAAACTCCTCCTCCCTCTTCTTAGCGTGCGCGGTTGTTGGGCTCTGCCTGCAGCCAGACAGAGTGGTTTCCAGTGGGGTTATCCTGCTGCTAATAATCAGGCACCAGGGATGGTGAATTGCAGCACACGCTGTATGCTTCAGCCAGGACTGGAGGCATCCTCTTTTCGCCAGTCTGGGTAGAGGAAGGAGCAAGAATTCCACACCTGTTTTGAAGATCCTTGCCCTCCCTCCCTCTCGGTCTTTCTCTTGAATAGGATCATCTGCTGCTGCCTTCCAAACCAACCGTTATCATGGCAGTAATTATATCTAGAAAATAACTGGCTCTGTAGTTGTTACAGAATTTGTAATGCATGTTTTGTAGTGCATGTAAGGCACTAATTCAGAGTCTGAAGTCTGGGCTGGCTTTTTTGGTGTATACTTTGCTCTATTGGTAGAGGATCAATTTTGATTTGAACCTGTACTATATTCTCTTAAGTTTTTAGAGCCTCATACTGAAGCATTCTAGATGTCCTGGCTCCCCTTGACTATGTGGGGAGCAATGGTGCACGGCTGAGGTTATTAATGGCTGAGGATCGTAAAGAGATGTCACTGCTGACTGGGGGACTGACGCTAGGATTTCCTTCTGCAGTCAGATGCTCTCAGTCAGCTCAAAGGCATTGCTTAATTACCTGCTTGCTCCCTACCTAGGCTGAACTTGATGAACAGCATTTCCATGTACATCAGCCCAAGGAGCTGCAGATGTTCTGGATTGTTATCCAGGCCTCAGCCCATATTGCTGCCTGAACTTCTGACCGAGCACTGAATGCCAGAAAGCAGGTGCCTGTTCTCAGTGTCTACCTGTCTCATCCTCTTCCCACCTCACCTCTGCCACTTGCAGTCCTTCCAGACTCCTTCACTGTCTGCTCAGCTCTGAATTTCGTTGCTGACCCCTCTGAGCCTCCAGAATGCAGCGAGGCATTAGGGAGAAGCTGGCATGTTTGTGGACAGCTGTTCCTGATTGCATCTCCAAAGAGTGGGTCAGTTTATAAAAATGCTGTGTTCAAACAAACATGATGTGTGTGTTTAAAATAATGGCTTAGGGTCAAAATCCTTCAAGTGAAGATGTAAGCCATAAGGACCTGAGGTCTTAAACTGGTGAGAGGACACATAATTAGTGGAGTGTTGAAGGTAAAATGGAAACACTGCCATATGCACTTAGAAACTGAGGGGAAGGTGCTGAACTGCGGAGAGAGGAGCCTTGGAAGAGCTGTTAAGTACACCTGACTAGAGCTCTTTTTGTACAGCACAGTTTCCAGTGCTATCCTGTGTGGGTTTTATTAACTTTTGCTTTGAAATTAAATTAATTGCATTTGCTGGTGGGGTGAAGTGGCTGGAGGTGCGTTACATTTTTAAGAGATGTCTCAGCTGTGTTTTTCTCTTTTCTTGAAGGCCTCAGTGGGCAGGCAGAGTCCGAGGGTGGTGCCATACCCAGCGCACAGTCTATGTCCTGGAGAGCCTGGCCTTCAGAGTGCAGCAGGTAGCCACAGTTTATGCTTTTTTTGGGTTGGTCTGGTTTCCAGATGAAACAAGGCTCCTGTGATCAGTCTGTCTGTTCCCCCAGCTCCTTCTTCCAACATCTTTTGAACCTGTTGGTTGATTCCAGTCACACTTGACAGATGAGAAAAGTCCTAAAGATGCCAAAGCTCCTAGAAGTGTCTGTTTGCTTGTTCTCCCAATAAATACTAATTACCCTAAAAATGCCTCAAGTGAAGGAAAAGCTGCAGTGTGCATTCAGATGTTATGATATCAGGGAATTGTGGTGGTTTTACCCAGCTGAGCAGACAAACTCCACCACAACTGCTCTCTCACTCCCCCTCCTCAAAGGAAGAGGGGGAGAAAATACGATGGACAAGGGCTCAAAGGTTGAGATAAGGACAAAAAGTTTACCTACCAATTACTGTCACAGGCAAAACAGATTCAACATAGGGAAATTAATATAATTTGTTACTGTCACTAGCGGACTAGAGCAGCGAGAAACTAAAAGCAAACTAAAAACACCTCCCTCCTATCCACTCTATTCTACCTCCTACCCCCAAGCGGCACAGGGGAACGGGGAATGGGGACTGTGGTCAGTCCATATCGCTTTGTCTCTGCCACTCTTTCGTGGTCACTCTCTCTTCCCCTGCTCCAACGTGTGGTCCCTCCCATGGGATGCCGTCCTTCCCAAATGGATCCTGTGTGGGCTTCCCACAGGCTGCAGCTCTTCAAGAACTGCTCCAATATGGGTCTGTACCATGGGGTCCATCCTTCTGGAGCAAACTGCTCCAGCACGGGTCCCCCATGGGTGGCAGCTCCCACCGGATCACCTGCTCCTGCGTGGGCTCCTCTCCACGGGCTACAGGTCTGGCCCAGAGTCTGCTCCTGCAGGGGCTCTCCATGGGCTGCAGCCTCCTTCAGGCCAGATCCACCTGCTCCACCATGGTCCTCACCACAGGCCGCAGGGGAACTTCTGCTCCAGCACCTGGAGTGCCTCCTTCCCCTCCTTCTTCACTGACCTTGGTGTCTGCAGGGCTGTTCCTCACTCCTCTCTCCCAGCCACTGTTGCGCAGCAGTTTTTTCCCTTTCTTAAATCTGCTCTCACAGAAGCACAGCCAGCATTGCTCAGTGGCTCTGGTCTGGCCAGCGGCAGGTCCCTTTTGGAGCTGGGTGGAGCTGGCTCTTATCTAACATGGGGCAGCTTCTGGAATTTTCTCACAGAAGCCACCCCTGTGGCCCCCCGCTACCAAACGCTTACCACGTAAACCCAATACAGGAATCCAGTCAGGAGAGAAACATAAATACTCAGAAAACCTTCAGATGCAGCTTTCAATCAGTCGTGGGACTTGAATGTGTAGGGAACCAGGCTTTGCAATGTAGTGCTCGTGGAATTACTTCTTTTAGTTCCGTTTCCCAACCCCCTCGCTCTTTTCTGGTTTATCATGGCCGCACATGCACAAAAATGGGTCATCGCAAGCTTTGTTGCATCTGAAGTTTTGGTTCTGGGTGATGCTAGTATCCAACTTCTTCTAATCCCTGCAGTTGTGTCAATGGGCTCAGCTGATCATCGACTGAACCTAGCAGAGATCCTTTCACAGAACTATGGTGTACGGGAAGAAAGGGAAGACGAAGAAGATACTCAGGAGAAACAGAAATCTTTAGAAGAGCTGGAGAAGAGTTTCAGTGCCTCTCAGGTAAAGGCAGCGAGGGAGGGGAAGGGAAATTACCTTCTGGATTTTCATGTTTTCTTTGACAGTACTTGTCCCATAGATCTTTGTGAGAAACTCACAAAGTCTTGCTTTCTCTGATGGCTGTATACTGTGTTTAGGTCCACCCATTGACGAGTCTTAAATTTGAATTTGGATAGCAAGGAATTGGTTTGCCAGCAGGTGACAGCAGTAAATTTTGGAGTCTTCATCTGCCAGGTAGCCACTCTGACAAGGTGGTCTTCTTTCGCCCGCCTTGTTGAAGAGACATCAGCTGTTAGGTGTATGTGCAATATCTGTTCACAGTGGAGGAACCACAGAGATGAGACGATGTGGTCCTCCAGGGGGTAGTCACCATGGAGGCTTCAGTGGAACACAGTGTGTTCTTGCTCACAGATTCTCTCTTCAGGTCTAGCATAAGAATAATATAGGGATTTGCTCCATCCATTCTTCTGTATAAATACAGTTCTGCTGTTTGGCATCTCTTCACCAGCAAGAAATCTGGTATAAAAAGAAATATATTCTAAAAATACCCTTGACAGTAATGTTTTGGGGTGAAAGTTCCTGGCTTGTCAGTACCTTTGAGAAGAACAGGTTGTGGTGGGTCCTGGTAGACATGCCTCCTTCATTATGTGGGATTACTCAAGGCATTCAGAGTCCCCAGAAGAGCAGAGCTGCCTTGACTGCCTCTGCATATCTCTGTGTTCACTGCAGCTGCTGTTGTACTCGGTGGTTGTTCCATTCCTGATGAAGCTTTGTCTTCCTCTCGCTCAGAGCAGTGAAATGCCATTTGAGGAGCTGCTTGCACTTTATGGCTATGAGGCATCCGATCCCGTCTCAGAGCAGGACAGTGAGAGCAATGATATTACTCCAAATCTCCCAGATATGACTCTGGATAAGGTAAGAACAGCTGTCAGCTTGCGTGTCTGCTCTTGGCCTGCACTGTAGGTTGCTGTACTGCCTTAGAGCTTCAGATGGCTAGTAGCTCTTTTCAGGTGGAGTTTGGCTAATGCCAAGGGAAGGGGCCTGCCTAGTTCTGGTGCCCCAGTGAGGAGCACCAGGTGCAGAAATGTGAATATACAGACTGCAGAGGAGACTGGAGGAAAGATAATTGTTTTAAAAAGAACACTGTAAAAACTCTTTATGGAACTTGGGTAGCAATTCTTTGTACATAGATGTGTCTGTGGATGGTTAGGGAAGGTTTGTATCTTCTTTCTGAGCTAGCTAATGTCTGTAGAAAGTTTTTTCCTTAGAGGATCTTTGAGCTATTTACTCTGGGTGGGGGCCTACAGAAAGGACCACTTGCTCCTCCTCTCTCTGGCTTCTATAGGAAGCCACTCTCCTCTTGACACTTACAGAAGTGCTTCTAGGGAGAATAATCTAGGGGTGGCAGGGAGTACAAACACGAATCTGTCTTTGAAGAAGCTGCCTGTGTGGGAGGGTGAGGAGAACTGTGGATGCAGCCACCCTTGGCCACAAATGCTTTACTCTAGGCCTCACCACTCCCCACCCCCACCCCCTGCCTTNTTTTTTTTTTTTTTTTTTTAATTTAAAAATATTTTTCACTTTCTTGTTGTTGTTAAAAGGAACAAATAGCGAAGGATTTGCTTTCAGGGGAAGAAGAGGAGGAGACACAGTCTTCAGCTGATGATCTGACTCCATCCGTCACATCTCACGATGCATCAGACCTATTCCCAAACCAGCCTGGCTGTATGTGTGGCTAATTGCTAAGTAATTGTTTTTTACTTAGATGTGATGTGCAGGATAGGGCAGGGACATATTTCTTTACTTTTTACTTTGTCTCTAAGTTTCCTGACTTAAATTTTTCCACATTCCTTCTGGGCATTGCAAATAAACCTGAGTGCCAGTGGGGTTCACCCAGCATTGGTTAGGACATGATAGAGCATAGATGCGCAGTGGGGTCAGGAGGGAATTGTCTTTATCCATAACTCATAACATTGGGAAAGTGAGAACTGTTTTGCTACCTGTTGTAATTACAATCTACAAGATCAGTACTGGGTCTGACATCTCTGCAAGTGAATAAATTCAGTAGCACTAGTGGTCTGATATATTGTGGCAATTCCTAAATAATAGAATAAGCAGGAAGCCAAAGTGCACGAGAGACTCATTATAAAGTGATCTTATTCCTTCTGCTATCTTACAAAACGAAGGAGTCTGAGTTCCCTGGGTTGGTTGGCATCAACTGTGTAGCAAGTGTGCAAATTCTCTTATTTAAAAGGAGAAAATGGAAATACGGGTAAGTTGTCACTGAGGACCATGCTGAAAGTAACTTTAAGACAGAAAATAAAGGGAAGGAGAGGGAACATAGAGCAATGGAAAGAAACCATTTCATAACAACAGATTTTTTCCTTTCCCACAAAGCAAACAACTTTCTTGTTGATGAAGACAAAGAGCCCTGTTCATCTCCATGTGCTTCCTCCATGGCTGAGGATTCAGAGGAGGATTCCATCCCATCCAACGAGTGTAAGAAGGTAAATGACCAGGGTGTGTCCAGAAGGGGAGCTGAAGCAATGTGCCCGAGTCTGAGGAAAGCATGACACCAAAGAACTGTGATATTTCCCAAAAAAGTTTTCTTTATTTAGATTCCTTTTGCTCAGTGCCTTGTGTTTTGTGGAAGGCAGTGGTAGACATGGGTTGCAAGTGTATTTTTAATACAATCTTGAAATCTGTATCTGAAACAATTTTCTGCTTCAGATATGGAAAATGCTGTTGTGCCTTGGTAAATCAGAACTGCAATCTGTAGCTCTATAAAAGTGAATTGCTGTGCAATATTCCCAGTGGGCTTTTCTGAGGGGGAAGCATCTTATGAAAGAGAGGAGCAGACTTCCAAATTCATTCTGGTTATGAAGGTTGCAGGAGACCTTTAGCATCTCTTTTATCTCCAACCTTAGCTATTTGTTATATGTCTTTAACGTTAAAACTATGTAAGTACATAAGGTCCCTGAAGTATGATCTGGTTGGTTGTAAATCTTTCTAGTTATCCTATAAAGTAGTCAGGGTTCTCTAGAAGTAATAGTCACACTGGGAACTACTGATGTATGTTGGCATCGTGGTGTCATAGTCCTTAAATCATGAACTACACTTCATTGCCTATATGGAGCATGTTCTGTTTCGATTTACCCACTTCTCTGTGATGATGTTTCAGGAGATCATGGTTGGACCTCAGTACCAAGCCACTGTTCCCATCCTCCACTTAAACAGGCACAGTGAAAAAGGTAAGGAAACTTGCTTTATGTATCTTGTTTGGATGTAGGGCTGCTGGCTTGGGCATTTGATGGGGCTCTGGTTCACCAATTCTGCTCTGTATGTCTAGGCTTGACACCTCTCAGTGTTGAGATCCAAAATTTACAGCTATACCCAAGCTAGCTTCAAACTAGCTTATTTGAATTTGGCTAGTAATACAGCTACAGAAGCTCAGTGAAAACGGGCTTGGTATGACAGGTTTAGAGGAAGGGGTCTCAGCTGTAGCCAAAGGGAGATATTCTAATTTATTTTTCTCTGATGTCTTCCTGAAGTAGCAAGAGTTATGTTCATTCGGTACTCCCTGGAGCTGATCAGTTCCCAATTTGACAGCATGTTTGCAGAGTAGATCAAGGTGCCTGAATTTGCAGATTGTCAAATAACTAGTGCAGTACTAGCACCAGCTCGCTAAGTTTCTGAAGAAGATAGCTAACAGAAAACCACCTCTTTAGAAATGACTAATTTCCTCTCTAGTTCTTTTAACCTAGCAGACTCCAAGCAAATTAGTTAAAGGAGATAAAAATAATCAGTTTTGCGGGTACTATTTCAGATTTACTTGCTATAGTTCTCAGAACTTTTTAGTGTTACTTAATCAGGAAGTTTACAGTGCTCTCAGCCTTCTGTACTGAAGACCATAGATTTAGTGCCTGTTTCCCTAGCCTATATGTTTGCGTCAGTGTGAAATGAGAGGAAACTGACAGTAGATCCAGATGGGGATCTTTTATGCCCTGTCTGTACTTCCTCTGACCTGATTTCATGTGCAGATGAGAGTCTGTTCCTTTGCATGTAGAAATACATGAACAAGTAAATTACGTATAGTGCTAAAGTTTTTATCTGAATGGAAAAATCATTGTATTTCTCTTATATTTATTGCAGAATCTCTTCTTGCTTTCCTCTGTGCTGCTGTTTTACTTAAACATCTGTCTGCATGGTTGTGTGCCATGTTCTCATGGACTAAGAGCCCTGAAAGCTGAAAGGGGCAAGAACCACTTAGTGATGCAGTGGGCTGCTGCTATTTTGTGTGGGTGGAGCAGCTTGTGGAAGAGCATTACAAGCTAGCACAGGAGAAGGACACCCTTGCAGCTGCTTAGTTTTGTCTCTAGGACAGAGGGTTTTGAGCCTAGGCCAGGCTTGTAGCTCTAAACTGCCTTTGCTTCCCAGTCCTATTGCTTACTGTGTGCGGGAAAAGACACCTTGAAACATAGGGTTTTGAAGTTGCCAAGATTAATGAGTCAAAGCAACACTCTTTGAGATCATGTTAACAAAAAACTTGTCAGCCAGCCCTTCTGAAGAAGTGGAAACAAGCTGAGCCTGTGTCTAGGGCTCTAAAAGAGGTATAAGCAGTATTAAGCTTATCTGCCTCCAAAATCAGGAGGGAAAAATGCAGCACCTTCACACAGATGGCTATCATCTCTAGTGCCAGGTTGGAGTCCAAGCAAAGATTTTCTCCCTCCTTCTGTCTGCCATGCACGGACACGCAGACTGTTTCTCAAAATCAGTGGGATTCTCTGATTAGCTTATTTTGGTGTTTTTTCTGTTAGCCTATGAAAATGAGGATCAGCTGCTTTGGGACCCAAACATCCTACCTGAAAGAGAGGTTGAAGAGTTCCTATACCGTGCAGTGAAGCGGCGGTGGGATGAGCTGTCTAGCAGCAGCCTGCCAGAAGGAGAGATGGTGAAGGATAATGAACAGGTAAAATCTTGCAGCCAGAGATACTGTAAGAGTGCTGGCATAATAGTGCAACATTTCCTTCAGAGATCCTGAATGAGACCCACTTAAGAGAGAATGGGACCTAACTCCTGTGATCTTCTGCTCCTCCTTTGTGGATAAGTGAGAGTGCCTCTCAGCTACAGTCTATGGAGGCTCTTCACTCTGATTTAGGGAAGACACGAAATGGCTGCAGTGGATCAGACCTGCGTAGCTTAGTACTTTCCTTCTAAAGCTGTTTGTGGAAAGCATCTACAGATGCTTGTGGAAAGTGTGTAACAGGCTGGTCAAGTAGAGAATAGATAGTTTTGACTGTATTCTCCTGGTATCCCAAAAGCTCTGAGACAGAGCTTGCAGCAGGACCATCATTTTGGACCTATCCTCTATAAAATTCTCTTTTTTTTTTTTTTTTTTTGAAGCTAGCTGAACATCAAACATTTAGCTAAGAAACTTCAGACCAGTTGTGCTTCCTCTAAGCTAGCCAGGTTAGATTCTCACAGTAAGTCCAGTATCTGCAGAAACATGGAAGCACACCTGTAATCTGTAGAGTTGCTGGTAGAACTGCATCTTTTCAGTCCTAGGGTTTGTAATCCAGTGCTGTGAAAAATGGGATAATCTATGCTGGTGGCTGAGCTGGGGTTAGTGGCAAAGTGGCTCCTGGGAAGAATAAGCTTCACGAGACAAACATGAGTCACAAAGAGGTCTGCTTGTGGTGTGTTGCTCTCATACATGCTGTCAGTCACTTTCTTTTGTTTCTAGGCCTTGTACGAACTGGTTAAATGCAACTTCAATGCAGAAGAGGCATTACGGAGGTTACGGTTCAATGTGAAGGTTATCAGAGGTGAGAACCCCCATGTTTGGATTCTACCCCAAACATCAAACCGCATAGAACTCTCCCTAGATTCTGTACATTTCCTCCAATTCTTCTTTTGGCTGTAGATGAGCTTTGTGCCTGGAGCGAGGAAGAATGTAGAAATTTTGAACATGGATTCAGGGTCCATGGGAAAAACTTTCATCTCATCCAAGCAAACAAGGTAAGAATGTTCACCCTTGCATCACACTAGGACAAAGGGAATGAGGCAGGTGCATTTGCACCAGAAGTATATTTCAAGCCTTGGCTAAAGCAGGAAGTTCAGGACTGCTGAGTTCCAATCCCAGGCTTTGTGTTGACTCATGCTAGCAGGTGATGGGCTGTTCACTGCCCTGCTCTGCCTTATTTTCCAGGTGGGAGAAGTCACAAACAACACTGACCTGCATGAGTGATGTCAGTTAATTACTGATTAGCCCTTTCTGGAGTCTCAAAAGTTCTTTCCAAACTCTCAGCCCTTGCAGTACTTCTGTGAATGAGTGAGTTGAGCATGTGGATGTTTTGTAAAGTCCCCTGGAGTTCTCTAGAATGAAAGATGCTGTTGTAGGGAGAACTGGGCCCCAGGACATATGCTGCTGTGCTGGGAGTTGGCAGAACCAGAGAGTCCAGTTCTACCACTGATTCACTGTGGGCATGTTGACACTGGCCAGTGAAAATGGATGCAGGTTTGCTCTCTTGATGTTAAGTGTGCTACTGGAAGTGCAGGAAAGTCCTGCATGAATGTATTGTGTGTGAACCCACACTGGGGTCTGCAAGAACAATTGTGCATCATGGGGAGTTACTTCTCTGGCTGATTACCGCCTTGGAAGTCTCAGTATCTGCTTCTGTTCTGCAGTGTAGATGTGTCCATAGCAATATAAATCACTGTAATGCACTTAACTTTCTGTGCTGATAAAATGGGTGAATAACCCTTGCTCCGTGAGACACATCTGGATGCATGGCATTCTGACTATGATGTTTCTCCTCAGGTCCGCACCCGGTCAGTGGGCGAGTGTGTGGAGTATTACTACATGTGGAAAAAGTCAGAGCGCTATGACTACTTCACCCAGCAGACTCGTTTAGGAAGGAAGAAGTACGTCCTCCACCCTGGAGCCACGTGCGTGGAATATTCTCACACTAAAATTAGTAATATTAACCTCCCAGTGAAGATCTCTGCTACAAAGCCTATCTACTTTAAAGACTGCGCTTTCTGGTCTAGAAGGTTTCTTGGGTGGGAGCATGTAGAGATGCACTGGTTATTCTCGGAACATAACCCACTGTTAGTGTGGGAACGGACAGTTAAGCAATTATTTGCTTGGATGTGGACTTCCTTGTGTCAGAAAATACTGTTTTCTTTCAGACAAATGCGTTCACAAAAAAGATTAAGGTTAGGGTCAGGGATTCAGAGCTGATCTCAAGAAGTAATTGAGTTGGATGAAATTTTGGGAAGGGAAATTCTTTATGTGCAAAAATACCTCATTTCTGATGTTTTGGAGGTGAATTAATTTATTTCCATGCAAACAACCTTTGACGCAAATTCTTTACTTTGAAATGTATGTTAATTACAGCAAATACTTTTCAGAAAGGTTGAAACTGAAACGTTTTAAAAGGTCAAAATGAGATATTTAAGTTGAATCAATTAAAAATATTAGATGCTAGAGCTTGAAAATGTGTAAGCCTTAGCTATTTTTCTTTTGACTCAAGACAGATAAATACCCAAAATCTCAGATTTCCCCACGGTAGGAAAATTTTCTTGTCTCTTGCTCTTTGCTGGCACACTAACGTTGTCACAACCCAGTGCAGTCATTCTATGAAGCTGGCTATTCCCTGGGGAGAGTATTTGACCATTTATTTTGTTGTGGAAGAAGCTGAGGCTCAGAGAGCTGAGGGACAGAGCTCTTCATTTTGGAAAGCTACACAGCCCATTCTGGTTTAACATTGGCTGGTCTGAGCCACACTGACTTAACTGTGATTGCTTCAGTGCAGAACCTGAACTGGGCTCTGCAGACCAAGAAGGGATGGACATTCCTTCTAGTGAGGCCTCTACAGCCCTGTTGCTTTATTTGTTGGTGGGTTTTAATCCCAGTCACTATTTTACCTGCCTACATCTCTCTGCTTAGTTGGTGGTCGCAGTACTATTTGTCTTTCCCCACAGGGATTACACTGACAATGACTTGGATGGGGGTGAGGTAGAAAACGCCAGTCGTTCTCGGAGCTCCCCACTGATTCCCTCTGCCACTAGCTGCCTGGACTCTCATTTTGGCCAAGACCAGCTAGCGACTGAGAGCACAGGTAACTTCCTTCTCTTCTGTCTGCCATGGGGACAACTCCACTCCTTCACTCAGCAGCACAGGAGCTTCCTTTGCCTTTCTCCTGTTGGAGAAGCACGCCTTGCCAGCGTGCTCGCTTTCTGTTCTGAGTCAAATACCAGCCCTGGTCTGAGCGTGGTGTGTGTAAAGGAGACTTGGCTGTCTCTATCTTGATCAGTACTGACTTTTCTAGAGTTGGTCCTGCTTCAAATGTGGAGGGATGGCCTAAGTCATTCCCAAAGCAAGAGGATTTGTGCTAACTTTGGGTACCCGAGGTAGGCAGTTGCTTTCAATGCACATACTTTAGTTAGTGGACACAGATGTGTCCTCCAGAGGCTGATTTTAGGCACCAGAAGTCAGGCTCTACCTGTGAACTGCTTTCAGAGAGAGCTGGCTGTGAGAAGTCTCACAGAGAGCCTACAATGGGTTCATTCCCTCTCTCTGTCCTACTGCAGACAAGGGCTTTGTGTTGGCACCTGCCAGGGGGTGTAAATCCTAAATCCCCCCCAGCTTGAGGGGATGGGATTTAGGATTGGGTTTATCTTGGAGTGTCTTTTGAGATTTCCTTTAATTTCCATAGAAACACTGATGGCCTCCTATCTGCTGTCTGCATCTTGCATTTCTTTGGTACATGCTGGCAGGATTCTTGGTTGCTATAATAAAGAAACATTTGTGCTATCAAACAAATACTGTTCTGGTTAGGTGGGATTGAACTGGATTCTGGTTTTCATATGTTACGGACTCACTCTAGTTTTATTTCACTTGTTGCTCCCTACCCTTTCTTCTTCCCTGTCTGTCCATCTCCCATACATTTCCCTCTTTTGCGGTGTGCAGAGCCCCTGAGCGTGGAGAGCACAGCCTGCAGCCTGGGCAGCATGAGCGAATCGGGGCAGGGCTATGAGTGCAGTACTCCTTCAGAGACGAATTGTTCCTTTGACCCCGCAGAGGAGACCTCCTCAGGCACCGTCTCAGCATCCTGCACACGGCATACTGTCAACCCCTCAGACACGGGTCTCTATGCTTTGACGGCAGCAGGACCAGGACTAGCAGAGAAGCAGGAGATGTTGCAAAGCTCTGGTGAGACGATAACCATGGACTTCAGTCTCCCTGCAGACATTAATGAGGGTTTGCCTTTAATTGCTGGCCCTGTGGATTTGGACAGAGACCCAGAGGCAGTGGTGGCCCCTGCGCAAGTGTCCTTATCGGTCACAGATTTTGGCCTCATTGGCATCGGAGATGTAAATAGTTTTCTGACAGCTCATCAGGCCTGCCCAGCACCCGTGGCTCGGTCAGAGCCTTTGTCACAGTGAGAGTCTCCAGCCACAAACCTGTCACAGATCCAGCAAGGACTTTGACCTGACTGAGTGAAATCCTGGAAATTCCACTGTTCTGTAGGGACAGTATGGAGCTGTTGGTCAGAATCCGTCTTTCCATCCTCCTTGATCCAAGGCTACAGTGAAACCAAACACGTTTCTGCTCCAGCGTGTTCTGACACAATCACACAAAGCTGGTGGCTGGCTTGAGTGAGGGGGGAGGCCCATGACCCCCCATTTCGTTGACCATGTGTCACTCCAGGTAATGCCAGGCTGTTGGGAGAGACCCTGCCCTCAGGACAGGGGAAGTGTCCTCTGGTCCCAGTGGGACAGTCTGAATGCAGAGATGTTTTGAGAACAGGGATGTATCACAGCCACTTTGGGGCTGGGACAGAGGATGCAGTCTGAAGGTCTGAGAGCTTAGGAAATCAACATGGAACACAGTCCACCTGGGCTGGAGGGCTGTTTACTGGCAGAGATGGGCATGGCAATGCCAAAGGAAGGTGAGGAGTCTTGGCTGTTCACCCATACATAGTATGTTGCAATAGAAGTTGTTCTCTCCATTCCCCTTCTCACAGCTATCCTGCGCTCCTGAGCTATGGATCATGACAGGCACACACAGTTCTGTTTTCAAAGCTCTCAGAGCTGTGCGTTTCTCTCTGCCCACACTGCCGCCAGCTCCAGATCGGATGTCACCTGTTCCAGTCCTTTGGCTGAAGCTTCAGGTCTTGGAAAGGGATACTGCGTGGTGAAGTAGTGTTGTGCATGCTTAAGCAATTCCCACCTTCCCTTGCAGTGCTCTGCCATTAACTGGGCCATGGAGAACTTGTGCTGGGAGTCAAGGGACTTTCTAGACCCACAAAGTGATGTTGGCCCTCAGTGCTGCACTGCTGCCATTTTTGTTATTGGTGGTGAATAACTTGATCATTGCTGGCCCTGCTGCACTTCAGGAGGGTTAAATGCAGATAAATGCCTCTGTAACTCCCCAGCTTGTTCCAAACAATTTGTTAGCTGTGGAAGGAGGAGGACACAGGAAGAGAGGGCGAGAAGGGGATGGAGATCTCTGAGCTGACTCTCACTTTGTTGGGAGGCTGAAGCTAGAATTGTGAAAGTGAAAATGGAGAAGCAGAAGCTGCCACTGAGCAGAAGGTGTTGGTAAGGGGCAGCTACTGCCTGATCTTCTGTCCCCAGCGTCTGTCTGCACTTCCTTGGAGCAGTGACACTGAATGGGGCAAGGACGTGTGTGCGCGTCCTGGAAGGGCAAGAGCTTTCAGCCCCTGTGTCTTGCTGGAGTCGGTGTGAGTTACCCACAGCAGGACCATGCATCCTCACTACAAGTCTGTGTGACCACACCGCATGCACCTCAGCTCCCGGGACACAGAGTGTAGGACGCTGGTGCTAGCACCAAGAAGCAGGCAGGAGAGCACAGCAGTCCCTGGGCATCCCTGCCCCTTTCCACCCGCCTCCATTCTTCTAAAATGTCACCAAAAAAAGTCTTTTTTTTCTGAGAGGAAAGTATGTCTCTACTGCCACTAGCATTTCAGGTTGGTGCCGAGGGTCGGCAGCGAGGTGGCCAGCTGCTGTGCAGAGAGCCATGATGGCTCAAAGGAGCATGTCTGTGGGTGCACTGGAGTCAGAGCCATTTCGCATCCCAGGTGCGTTCCAGGTCTGGGTTTGGCTTAGGTCCATGTGTTCTCATTCCCTTTTTCCATGCAGGGAATGCTGTCTGCTGACTTGATGGGCAAGGCTTTAGTGCAGATGTTCCCCTCCTCCAGACATTTTCTGTGTTTGGGAAGGGGTTCGGGTTGAGGGTTTTTGGTTATTTTGGTAGAGGTCTTCAGGCTGTGATCCTGCAGTTGCTTCTGCTGCCAGTGGATTTGGAAGATGACTAAAACCATTAGCCTGGATCCTCCTTTTACCTGGCCCGGTGAGGTTGCACTCACTCCTGCAGTGGAGTGGGAGCATGGAGACAGCGCCAGACAGCTTCATGGGATGATTTAGAGTCAGACCTTGTCTCTCACCTTCCAGGCCCCAGACCTGTTTGCCTGCGTTAGCAGGGGGCTGTTTCGGTCCCTGGCCAGCTCTGCTGGGAGGTGCCAAGATCCAGACACAACACTTTTGTGACCAGGCATTGCTCTGTGAAACAGATGTGGTGAAATGGAGGTCTCTCCTCTGACTGCTCTCAGCTGCTGGAATCGGAAAGCAAATGCAAGTGCCCGCTCCATAGTGGAACTTCCCAGGCTGTGATTCCCCTTTTCTGGGGGAGAGAGGAAGCTCCTTGGCTGGAAGGAGAGGAGGCGGCAGGGCGAGAACATCTGCAGCCCTCCGAGGGAAGGCCAGGCCTTGGCTTCTCATCAGCCAAGAACATTCTTAGTTTTTCCTGAAACCAGTTTTTCTTTGGTTTGTTTCAAGCCCCAATGAAAGGAGAGGGGAGGCTGGAGGAGGCAGAAATGTCTCTTATTTATATTATTCAGTGTTGTTTACAGATTCGCATGGGGTCTTTCAACATGAGTGCGGCGCTTTTTCCACGTAACTTTTAAGGGAGAGGGGTGGAAAGGGCTGGCACAGGGAGGGGAATCGCTTGGGGAGGAGGTTTGGTTTTGGTTTTGTTGGGGTTTTCTTTTTCCTTCTTACAAAGCACATTCACTTTGAGATGCTCCCAATGCTGGACTCTTCCCCCCGCCCCGCACCCCCAAGCCCTACACTGTGAAGTGATACTGCCTTGAAGACCCCTCGCCATTATTTATTTAATTAAAAACCTAATTTGAAAGTGAGCGGGAAACCTGTCTTGTTTTTGGAGACAGAGTTGTAGTCCTGTGCATCGGGGTGGCAAAGGTGAGGAAAGGGGTCCCAGCCTTTTCTGTCTGATTCTCTCCTCCCCTGGGCAAGTGCTCCGTGGTCTGTTGGTCAGGGCTGGACGCACAGCAGAAGCTTTGGGCAGCAGATGCTTGTGATCCCTAAGAAAGAACATGAAAAGTAGGGTGTATGGCTGAACACTGGTGTGGGGTGGAGGTGGCCAGCCAGGTCACAGTCCCAGAGCCCTGTGGGATCGTGTCCCCCATCTTGGGTGCTACAATTACCTGCCAGTACCTGTCAGAGCAGCCCAGAGGTCCTGGCATATCCCTCCTCCAGAAGCTGAGCCTAACCTGCTCTTGACCACCGCTGCTTCTGCTCAGCGAGGAGCGTCTTCGCCAGGGGCTGGTAAAGAGCTGGTGCCTCCAGCCCACCCTGCCAGACCCTGGGTCAGTGGTGCAGGTGCTCCCGTGGCAGGAGCCTGAGCGAGCTGCTCGGTGGCAGCGGCTCCTGCCCCGGAAGGCTCTGGGGCTGGGTCTCGGGTTCCCTCCTTCCTTCCCGTGCCTCACACACACCGGGGATGCTGCTGCAACTTTGGATGAGGCCCAGCTTCCTTGGCTGAATTTACCCTCCTGGTGCTGTGTGTGGAGGAGAGGGAGGTGTTCGTTGCTCTTACAGGTGCCCTGGCTCCTCTGAAACTGTGGCAGCCCTGGGAGAGCCCGTGGTGGCGGTGGTGGGAGGCGGGTGTCCATCCGCGTCTCACTGGCCTCAGCCAGAAATAACATCCTGGAGGCGAGGGAAACGTTTCTGCAAGGAGGCTCATTCCTCACCACAAAGCCCCTCTGTTTTGCCAGAAAACTCAAATTCTGTTCCTTTCCCCAACTCATGTGCCTGTTGCTGTCAGTCCCATTGGTGAGCATGGATTGCTCCAAAAACAGAGCCAGGAGTTGGGCAGCAGCTGCAGCCATCCCGGGTGTGTGGACAGGGCAGGGGAGGGACCCGGGGATCACTTGGTACCTGTGGCACTGCCCTGCCCTGTGCCTGGCCGGGTCACATTGGCTCTCGTCTTCTGTACCAAGGCTTGGTGTGGGAAGAGGACTCTGGGTGCTCTCTCCTGCTCCCGTCTCCCTGCTTGCAGCCCCTGCCTGGTAGGGAAACTCTACCCTGAAAACCAGCAGGAAAGGGGCAACCGCCTTCCATTAGGAGTCTCCATGCTCTGCATTCCTTCTGGCAGCTCGGCCAGGCGGGGCAAACACAGCAGTGGTTCTCGTGCCTGGGTGTCCCTCATGTGCAGTGGGGTGGAGAGGGGCACAGCATCCCAGCTGCCCTCCATGCGGCACAGATGGGGATGGCTCTGGCCAAAACGCAGCACAGGGATGGGGCTCAGCTCCTGGCAGGGGCCGTCAGCTGCTGCTGTGCAGGGCAGAGGAGGGCCAGGGCCAGTGGCCACCAGGGCTCTTCAGCCAGAGCCAGCTCTGTGGACAAACCGCAGCCTGGGGTGTCAGAGACCTTGTTGAGACGTTTTTGTGGTTGGCCAAGTCTGAGGCTGAATACAAGTAAATTCTCACCCAATTCTACCTTGTCTTATGGACACCCACAGCCCTGGCCCAGCAACTTCACCACTGCTGTTAGCAGAGAGACTGCAGGGCACCTTGCAGAAACGTTTCTCCTTCCTGGAAATTCTGGATCTGGGTCAGATTTGACCCCAAATCTATTACAAAAACAAACAAACATGCAAGTCGGCTTTTCTAAGCAGAGACTTCAACTGTCTTGAAGTTTCTGGACTTGTCAGGAAAGGGTCCTGCTTTTTGCCATGAGGTTGAACATGCACGGTAGTGACAGCAGTGGCTTCACAGGCCTGCTGGTTTTTTTTTTTTAATGTCCTTCAAAAATAGGAAAAATGGTGTTATATGTTTCCACTGGGCTGCCCAACCCAGTAGCATATGTGTTCAGGGCAAGGCTTCCCATCCAGAGGCTGAGGCAAATACCTCCAGGACAGGTGGATGACCCAGGCGTCTGCTTTGTTTTTATGAGCAATCCCTGGTAAAGAGTCAGTGTGACGCATGGCTCTGCTAAATGCTCTAGCCAGAGCTTGATCTTTAAGTACTCTGAAGAAGAGCAGCTCAATCACTGCTGCCAGTGGAAAGCAAATTAAGAAGACCTAAAAGACTGAGCAGATCTCAGCTGCCCTGGTGGCCGGACCGTGTCCATGTTGTAGAAATCCCCTTCCACTGCTGAAGGGAAGCAACCTGCAGCCCACGGCTGTGTCCTGGCCCCTCCATGCAGGGAGCCCTGTGCCCTGGCAGCCCCTTGCTGGCAGGGACAGCTGCACCAGGCAGACGCAGGCTTGGGCTGCACAGGCTCTTCCCCTCCCAGACTTTGGACACCACTTATCAACCGGGCATGGGATCCATGCTCATCCACGGTTCAAGTGAGCAGCATGCTGCCCCTGCACACCCAGCCTGCGCTCCCAGGCCAGGCCATCTTCCTTTTGCTTGTCACATCCTACCCAACGAGCCCACTCAGAAAGGCCAGGGGAAAGGACAGCAGTGACGTTTCCAAGGGTGTGAGGTTGGAAGGACCAAAGCCACTCCGAAGGCTCCCACGTCGCTACAGGTTCCTCTGTGCCTGCAGGGTGAAGGAAGGCGCCAGCGGCCCGGGCGCGCAGCCAGGCTCAGCCCCCGGGGCCGCGCTGCGGCGGCTGCGGGCGCCCCCCG